>CAUDMG010000139.1:585000-765000 GCA_958450375.1 Homarus gammarus
TACACGGCGACGATCGCTCATACACAACAAAAGTCACTCATACACGGCGACGACGATCACTCATACACAACAACAGTCACTCATACACGGCGACGATCACTCATACACAACAACAGTCACTCATACACGGCGACGATCACTCATACACAACAACAGTCACTCATACACGGCGACGATCGCTCATACACAACAAAAGTCACTCATACACGGCGACGACGATCACTCATACTCATACACAACAACAGTCACTCATACACGGCGACGATCACTCATACAAAACAACAGTCACTCATACACGGCGACGATCACTCATACTCATACACAACAACAATCACTCATTCACGGCGACGATCACTCATACACAACAACAGTCACTCATACACGGCGACGATCACTCATACAAAACAACAGTCACTCATACACGGCGACGATCACTCATACTCATACACAACAACAGTCACTTATACACGGCGACGATCACTCATACACAACAACAGTCACTCATACACGGCGACGATCACTCATACTCATACACAACAACAGTCACTTATACACGGCGACGATCACTCATACACAACAACAGTCACTCATACACGGCGACGATCACTCATACTCATACACAACAACAGTCACTCATACACGGCGACGATCACTCATACTCATACACAACAACAGTCACTCATGCACGGCGACGATCACTCATACACAACAACAGTCACTCATACACGGCGACGATCACTCATACTCATACACAACAACAGTCACTCATGCACGGCGACGATCACTTATACACAACAACAGTCACTCATACACGGCGACGATCACTCATACTCATACACAACAACAGTCACTCATGCACGGCGACGATCACTTATACACAACAACAGTCACTCATACACGGCGACGATCACTCATACTCATACACAACAACAGTCACTCATGCACGGCGACGATCACTTATACACAACAACAGTCACTCATACACGGCGACGATCACTCATACTCATACACAACAACAGTCACTCATGCACGGCGACGATCACTTATACACAACAACAGTCACTCATACACGGCGAGGATCACTCATACACAACAACAGTCAATTACATACACCGACACTAAATCATACAAAGAGACGGTCACATCATACACACCGACAGTTACTCATAAATATAGACGGTTACTAATACACAGAGACGGTCACACCATACACACCGACAGTTACTCATAAATATAGACGGTTACTCATACACAGAGACGGTCACACCATACACACAGACAGTTACTCATACACAGTCGTTCATGCACAACGAGTCAGTGAATATACTATAAATAAATGAATGAATAAAGAGAATTGTTCTGGGTCATTCATGAGTGACATCTTGTTGAGGTTTTTCATTTATAATTATTCTTACACACATACACACACACACACACACACACACACACACACACACACACACATACACACACAACACAACACAACACAAAAACACACACACACACACACACACACACACACACACACACACACACACACACACACACACCACAACACAACACAAAACAACACACACACACACACACACACACACACACACACACACACACACACAACACAACACAAAACAACACAACACAACACAACACACACACACACACACACACACATACAACACAACACAACACAACACAACACAACACAACACACACACACACACACACAACACAACACAAAACAACACAACACAACACAACACACACACACACACACACACACACACACACACACACACACACACAACAAAACACAAAACAACACAACACAACACAACACACACACACACACACACACACACAACACAACACAACACAACACAACACACACACACACACACACACACACCACACACAACACAAAACAACACAACACAACACAACACAACACACACACACACACACACACACACAACACAACACAACACAACACAACACAACACACACACACACACACACACACACACACACACACACACAACACAACACAACACAACACAACACAACACACACACACACACACACACACACAACACAACACAACACACACACACACACACACACACACACACCAACACACAACACACACACACACACACACACACACACACACACACAACACAACACAACACAAAACAACACAACACAACACAACACAACACACACACACACACACACACACACACACACACACACACAACACAACACAACACAACACAACACACACACACACACACACACACACACACACAACACAACACAACACAACACACACACACACACACACACACACACACACACACACAACACAACACAACACACACACACACACACACACACACACACACACACACACACACACACAACACAAAACAACACAACACACACACACACACACACACACACACACACACACACACACACACACACACACCACAACACAAAACAACACAACACAACACAACACACACACACACACACACACACACACACACACAACACAACACAACACAACACAACACACACACACACACACACACACACACACTTGTCATCGTATAACATGAGCCTAAAGCGATCATTAGATAGAACTCAACAGCTTATCTCAAAGACTCAACATAAACTTGTAAACCTTATCTGTTCCTGCAGTAGAGTTGATAACACACGCTACTTACTCATCCATTGTTACTGCTACCTGTTGGAGCTAATACACTATAGGCGGCTAGAATACATCTGAAATACAGTAGTTTCTTTTAAATTTCAATGTCTTGTGTGTTACATATCTTTTAATATAATATATCCAAGGGTTTATATTATAATTATACCACTTGTGGAACTCCCTACCGAGTGTTTTTTCCCATATCATATAACCTTCAACAATTATATATATATATATATATATATATATATATATATATATATATATATATATATATATATATATATATATATATATATATTATATATATATATATATATATATGCAAGTAAATCACTGTAGGTGCGCGTGGTTATCAGCATATATATATATATATATATATATATATATATATATATATATATATATATATATATATATATATATATGCAAGTAAATCACTGTAGGTGCGCGTGATCTAGGTATATGCTGATAACCACAAGGAAAGAAGAAAACACGAAGTTCCCAAGCGCTTTCGTGTAATTCACATCTTCAGGGGTGAGTACAGACTAGTCTGTACTCACCCCTGAAGATGTGAATTACACGAAAGGGCTTGGGAACTTCGTGTTTTCTTCTTTCCTTGTGGTTATCAGCATTTATACATATATATACATATATATATATACATATATACACATATACATATATACATATATATATACAGTATATATTCAGTCATCAGAAGGAGACGCCTCGGGAGATAGGCTTGTCAGCCATATTTATCTGATATATTCTTGTGCTATTTGTTTACTAAGTGAAATATATTAAGATTATATATATTTCATGACGCTGGGAAGGACCATCGTGAAATTTATGAGAACGGGAAAAAAATTAAATAGATTAGAATAATTATTGTACTTTTTCAGGTTTTCTATTAATTTAATATACAGTGTATCATGTTAATGGCGGATAATCGTTAATATGTTGGATATTAATCAAAATAATCTAAATATACGGTTTCAAGAAATTTTTCTCTTTATGCCAAATTATCAGGACAAAATATATATTATGGTGAACGGCCTCACTACAAAGGAACTTGAAAACAAGACACAAATTCACAAGAAAATTCATTATACTTTCATAATTTATCTCTCTAACTCTAGCTTGATAAGATTAGATACATTTCATGAAAGTTGATCACGGTTACAGCGCTCGCCACCTGCCCTAAGGGTCACTGTAAATGAATACCCAACTTTGCACATTGTGCACTAATGGCTATATTTATATTGTCCTAAACGGGCAGTCATATCTATGGAACACACTGACATATAACCTGACAGGACAGTTTTTATATGTATATCCGAAGAATTGGATGAAAGAGAGTTCGAAGGAGATAATACACGAGGAAAATTGATAAAATAACGAGGAAACTAAATAAAAACACGAAAAATATTAACAAATTCGTGGAAGAACACAACAAAATAAAAATAAAAATAAACAGGCAAAGGAGGCAAGCAATATGTAGGTTCATTAACGAGTCAGTCATCACCACAACTAGCCACGATTCCTGGACTCGATCGCCAGTGTTTCTGTAGCCCTAACGAGTCAAAATAATGCGAAGGGTGCATATAAATGTTTCTAACACACACACACACACACACACACACACACACACACACCTGAGCTACTTTACAAATTGTGTAAGTTAAGACGACCAAGGTTCTCTCAGAGACACTGAGAGGATGAGGCCCTGAACTATCATGATTGTGACCACTTCTTGTGTATGAGCATTCACTTGGCCACTAACCATTATTATTGTTGTTATTCGTATCGTTGTCGTCGTATGTATCTCCTGTGTTGTCAAGGTTGTTGATGTTAGAATTTTCTTATATTCATTCATGAATCAGACGGTTCTCAACATCAGGAAGTCAAGAAAATACAGGTACAGTAAACTCGCTAATGAAACTCAAACTCCAGAAATTAAAAAAAATATTTTACGTAAGACTTACACAAGAAAAATAGGAAAAATAGATAAAAGAAAATTACTTTTAGAAGAATGAAAAGGGATTAAAAAAAGAGAGAGAGAGAGAGAGAGAGAGAGAGAGAGAGAGAGAGAGAGAGAGAGAGAGAGAGAGAGAGAGAGAGAGAGAGAGAGAGAGGTAAGGACAAGGAGGGAGGGAAGGGGGAAGGAGAAGGGGAGTTTGAGAAAGGTCACAGGATAAGAAGAAGGAAAAGGGGGAGTGGGAGACATTGAAGCAGGAAATAGTAAAATAGGGATAGGAAGTGAAAGGAAGGAAAAGTAAAAAAAAAAGGGTAGATAAAGAAGGAAATGTGGGAAGGGGTGGAGTGAGGGAGAGAAGGGAGGAAGTTTAGAAGGGAGGGAGGGAGGAAGAGAGGGGGAAGATAAGGGAGGGAGGGGGAAGATGAGGGAGGGAGGGAGAGGTGTCCAGGGAGTACCACACGCCCACCACAAGGGGGAAGGGGCCAGTGTCGTGACCCTAATTGTTAAGTATAGTACCTGATCAACCACTCCCGCTACACTCACTTATCCCTTAATAGCCCCCTCCCCCCCAAGCCTTCCTAACCAACCGTCTGCAACACATCTACAACATATGAACAAAACACCTATCATATACATCATTTATAGTACACCTGCAACACACCTGCAACACATCTACAACATATGAACAAAACACCTATCATATACATCATTTATAGTACACCTGCAACACACCTGCAACACATCTACAACATATGAACAAAACACCTATCATATACATCATTTATAGTACACCTGCAACACACCTGCAACACATCTACAACATATACATAAAATACATTTGTAACACACCTACAACACATATGCAATACAACTGCAACACACCTACCGTACTATATACATATAACACACCTGGAACACATCGATACAACATCTACAACATACCTGTAATATATCTGCAGCACACCTGTCATATACTTATAACACACCAGCAAAACACCTGTTGTCAAAATCCTCTCACTCGGTAACATGTTTCTAAGGTTAGTCTCATAAAGGGGTGATCTTTTGACCATCTTCCGATTAAACTGTGCTGTTCGTGTAGCACCAAGACATGACACTACACTAGATCTATAACAAATCTCAACAGCAATAAATACAAAAAAGTCTACCTAATTTCGTCGTACTTCACCAAACTCAACTAAACACATGACCTTGAGCCTGCCACCGTCATCATGTCTAACCAAAGAAAACAATCACCTGATCATATGAGCACTAATGTAACCATGTGTAATCATATGGCCTTATTCTTTCTATTATAGCTTCATTATAGCTAACCGCAACAAGCCAAGCCCAATAACATCAAACAGTAACCAAACAAAACATAAACATATAACCTGAGTCCATTTACCTTCAACCGTGAGTAACCACAACAAACCACAACTGACCACACGAACACTACGCGACACCAACTGTAGAGCCAGAGTGAGATGGCTGGCATACTAGGACTCGTCACCTGCAGTCTGGGTTCGCCTTGTATACCACATATCTTACAGCCAAGCAACCATACGTGTTTTTACTGCTTACGCAGCAGTAAACATTCCTTATAATAGGGGGAAGCGTTCTTGGTGCGTGTGGGTGACGGGAATAATGTCGAGGAAATGCAAGCCATGTAATTGTTGCGCCCAGGTAAGTCCCCTAGTTGGTGTAATGAGCCAACAGGAACCTTACTATATTTAAACGGGGACCCAGACGATGTTATCAGGTACACGTGTGTTACTCTTTGATGGCGCGAACGGTAAAGAGGAAACACACGATGCTATAAGCAACAGAAAATTGATTCCCCTTGTACAAGAGTCTTGTGTTGACAGATCAAAGTAGATGAATTACCTGCAGTAAACTTCCGTCTATCCTCAGCGAGATTCAGGTGTTGTCCTAATAGTAATTTATTATAACATCAGAGAGACCAAAATGTGTTTACCTGGCGATGCTCGCTACTGTGAATAAGTAAGAATTGATGGCTGGAGCCAGTCCACTTCTGGCGTGAGTCGCCCAGGGTGACCAAGAAGACGCGCCAGCCAATGATAGTGTCAGTAACAAACCTTCAGGAGGAGATCAGTAGAGGATTTCGGCAACCTCAGGTAAACACAAATAATTTACCACGGAATTCGTCGCGTCTCATCTTGGGCGATGACAGGAGGGACAAGCGGTGAAGGAGGCACGTGCGGGGGGGGGACACGAACACAGGACCTCTACTATAGGCTGACAGGGGGACCTCCCTAACACCTTTGGTTAAACTAAGGGATAAAAAAAAAGAGGAAAGGAAGGAAAAAAGGGGGACCTCCTCTTTCGGTTTTTGTCGGGTCAGATGCAACACGGATGAACGATTGAGTTTCTGCAATTAGCTGTATGTAAACAGCTGCTGCTTTGTTCCCGAGGAAAATTGGAAGGTGGCGGATTAATGACTAAAATTTACTGGTCGCAGGTTCGTTTATTATCAATTTTTTCCTCAAACATGTACAGGTAACTTTCATCCACAAGTATTGTTGTGGGCAATCATATTCTTATAACCTAACCTAACCTAACCTAACATAAGCTAAGCTAACCTAACCTAACCTAACCTAATCTAATCTAACCTAACCTAACATAAGCTAACCTAACCTAATCTAATCTAACCTAACCTAACCTAATCTAATCAAACCTTATCTTACATATTAAAAAAAACCCTAATTCAAGCCAAACCTAACTTAACTTATCATAAACGTTATCTTACATAAGAAAAACATAACATAACATAACATAACATAATATTGCGTTTTTTGTCGGGTTAAGTGCTTCTCGGTTCTACCTCCACCACAATTATCAGTCCTGTGCTCTCTCTCTCTCTCTCTCTCTCTCTCTCTCTCTCTCTCTCTTCTATCACATCCTTGTCAACCACATCTCTCAATCTTATACATTCTATTCCTCATTGTGAAAAGTTTTGGCTGGAGGAGAATACGCGCGCGCGCACACGCGCGTGTGTATGTGTGTGTGTGTGTGTGTGTGTGTGTGTGTGTGTGTGTGTTATTCCTTATTACCTGAGAGAGAGACAGAGAGAGAGAGCTAGACCCTCAACACCCGTACACTCACAATACACATTCAGAGTCTACTGTTGGGTTCTAGTATTAGTTGACACACAGTCAGTCCACACTCACACACACACACACACACACAGACTCACACCACACACACACACACACACACAATAATGTTATCTATCTGTGTTATCTGTGCACAGTTCTATATATGGACAGTTTACCTTCGCAGTGTGACTATTAGTATACAAATCACGACTTGTCCAGTTTTGTGCATATCTTAGTGAGGAAGAGGCGGCCGCTATCCCTCAGTAGCTGCCGAGACGGTGTGTAACAAGTCGCTCTCCTCCCTCAGTTGTTTGTCTAAACTTGGTCACTCACGAACGTCAACAACAACAACAACAACAATAACGAAAACGATGGCATAGTTGGGAGGTTGATGTAAATTATCACTTCCAAAATATATTTCCTTAGCGTTACCATTTATTGCCTTTATCTTTCTTATTCTCGTTTATTGTGTCAGTTTGCTTCACGTTTACTCCATCTACCTTCCTCTAACTTCTTCTGTTTGTTTCATTTTTACTTTCGATATTCGGTTCATTTATTCTATCTTATTTTCTCTTTAATTTTCCTCGTGTTTTGTTCTCTTCTTTATCTTCCCATCTTTTATTCCTGTTAATATTACCTTCTTTCGTGTTGTCATTCTTACTATCAATTTAATTTTCCTTTCATGATTGTCCCCTTTGAATCCCATATCACTCCTCTTATTCCCCTTTTTTTTTAAATTCTCTCACTCTTCTATTTCCTTCTTTCATCTCTATCATTCCTCCTCTTATTCAACCTTTCATCTCACTCATTCTTTTTCTTATTTTTTCCATTATTCTTTCACTCCATCTTTTTTTCAAAATTTCACCTCTATAATCATTACACTCGTACCATTTTATTTTATTTTTAATTTCGTCTATTCTTCATTCCATTTCATCTACATTTCTGTGTTTTAGTGCACGTATCTTACCTCCATTTATTCTGTCTCCCTTTATACCTCTCTCTTCACCACCTGTGCTATCAATCCATTCTTCTCCTCTTATCTTATTCTCACCTGTAATATCTCCCACTTCTCCTCTCAACTTTCTCACCCACTTCCTTCTATTCTCTTCTAGTTCTCCATCTCCCTTTTCTTACTCCTTTCTCTCTTACCTACTTTCCACGTAAGCTATTCCCCTTTCTTCTCCTCTTCTTCTCACCTGTGCTATCTATCCATCACCTATTCCTCTTCATTCCTCCTTTACTCTTCTTACACCTGCTATCTACTCATCTACTAACCCCTCACCCCCCCCCCTCCCCCACCAGGAGCACCAGGCGTAAGTCATTACCCAAAACGGAACAAAAACTCGCCTCCACACAATTAGGAAAGGACGAGTAGGAATTTGATCTGCTGCTGCTGCTGCTGCTGCTGTTTAACAAGGAGGCAGCCTACCCCATGACCTGCTGTTGCTGTTTAACAAGGAGGCAGTCTACCCCATGACCTGCTGTTGCTGTTTAACAAGGAGGCAGCCTACCCCATGACCTGCTGTTGCTGTTTAACAAGGAGGCAGCCTACCCCATGACCTGCTGTTGCTGTTTAACAAGGAGGCAGCCTACCCCATGACCTGCTGTTGCTGTTTAACAAGGAGGCAGTCTACCCCATGACCTGCTGTTGCTGTTTAACAAGGAGGCAGCCTACCCCATGACCTGCTGTTGCTGTTTAACAAGGAGGCAGCCTACCCCATGACCTGCTGTTGCTGTTTAACAAGGAGGCAGCCTATCCCATGACCTGCTGTTGCTGTTTAACAAGGAGGCAGCCTACCCCATGACCTGCTGTTGCTGTTTAACAAGGAGGCAGCCTACGCCATGACCTGCTGTTGCTGTTTAACAAGAAGGCAGCCTACACCATGACCTACTGATGCGGTTTAACAAGGAAGCAGCCTACCCCATGACCTGCTGTTGCTGTTCAACAAGGAGACAGCCTACCCCATGACCTGCTGCTGCTGTTTAACAAGGAGTCAGCCTACCCCATGACCTGCTGTTGCTGTTTAACAAGGAGGCAGCCTACCCCATGACCTGCTGCTGCTGTTTAACAAGGAGGCAGCCTACCCCATGACCTGCTGTTGCTGTTCAACAAGGAGACAGCCTACCCCATGACCTGCTGTTGCTGTTCAACAAGGAGACAGCCTACCCCATGACCTGCTGCTGCTGTTTAACAAGGAGGCAGCCTACCCCATGACCTGCTGTTGCTGTTTAACAAGGAGGCAGCCTACCCCATGACCTGCTGTTGCTGTTTAACAAGGAGGCAGCCTACCCCATGACCTGCTGTTGCTGTTTAACAAGGAGGCAGCCTACCCCATGACCTGCTGTTGCTGTTCAACAAAGAGGCAGCCTACCCCATAACCTGCTGTTGCTGTTTAACAAGGAGGCAGCCTACCCCATGACCAGCTGTTGCTGTTCAACAAGGAGACAGCCTACCCCATGATCTGCTGTTGCTGTTTAACAAAGAGGCAGCCTACCCCATGACCTGCTGTTGCTGTTAAACAAGGAGACAGCCTACCCCATGACCTGCTGCTGCTGTTGCTGTTTAACAAAGAGGCAGCCTACCTCATGACTTACTGCTGCTCTTTAACAAGGAGACAACCTACCTCATGACCTGCTGTTGCTGTTCAACAAGGAGGCAGCCTACCCCATGACCTGCTGCTGCTGTTTAACAAGGAGGCAGCCTACCCCATGACCTGCTGTTGCTGTTTAACAAGGAGGCAGCCTACCCCATGACCTGCTGCTGCTGTTTAACAAGGAGGCAGCCTACCCCATGACCTGCTGTTGCTGTTTAACAAGGAGGCAGCCTACCCCATGACCTGCTGTTGCTGTTCAACAAGGAGACAACCTACACCATGACCTGCTGTTGCTGTTCAACAAGGAGACAGCCTACCCCATGACCTGCTGTTGCTGTTCAACAAGGAGACAGCCTACCCCATGACCTGCTGTTGCTGTTCAACAAGGAGGCAGCCTATCCCATGACCTGCTGTTGCTGTTCAACAAGGAGACAGCCTACACCATGACCTGCTGTTGCTGTTTAACAAGGAGGCAGCCTACCCCATGACCTGCTGTTGCTGTTCAACAAGGAGACAGCCTACCCCATGACCTGCTGTTGCTGTTTAACAAGGAGGCAGCCTACCCCATGACCTGCTGTTGCTGTTCAACAAGGAGACAGCCTACCCCATGACCTGCTGTTGCTGTTCAACAAGGAGACAGCCTACCCCATGACCTGCTGTTGCTGTTCAACAAGGAGGCAGCCTACTCCATGACCTGCTGTTGCTGTTCAACAAGGAGACAGCCTACCCCATGACCTGCTGTTGCTGTTCAACAAGGAGGCAGCCTACCCCATGACCTGCTGTTGCTGTTCAACAGGGAGACAGCCTACCCCATGACCTGCTGTTGCTGTTCAACAAGGAGACAGCCTACCCCATGACCTGCTGTTGCTGTTCAACAAGGAGACAGCCTACCCCATGACCTGCTGTTGCTGTTTAACAAGGAGGCAGCCTACCCCATGACCTGCTGTTGCTGTTCAACAAGGAGACAGCCTACCCCATGACCTGCTGCTGCTGTTGCTGTTTAACAAAGAGGCAGCCTACCTCATGATTTACTGCTGCTCTTTAACAAGGAGACAGCCTACCCCATGACCTGTTGTTGCTGTTTAACAAGGAGACAGCCAACACCGTGACCTGCTGCTGCTGTTTAACAATGAGGCAGCCTACCCCATGACCTGCTGTTGCTGTTTAACAATGAGGAAGCCTACCCCATGACCTGCTGTTGCTGTTTAACAATGACGCAGCCTACCCTATGACCTGCTGTTTAACAAGGAGGCAGCCTACCTCATGAACTGCTCTTTCTGTTTAACAAGAAGGCAGCCTACCCCTTGGCCTGCTGTTGCTGTTTAACATTGAGGCAGCCTACCCCATGACCTGATGTTGCTGTTTAACAAGAAGGCAGCCTACCCCATGACCTGCTGTTGCTGTTTAACAAGGAGGCAGCCTACGTCATGACCTGCTGTTGCTGTTTAACAAGGAGGCAGCCTACCCCATGACCTGCTGTTGCTTTTTAACAAGGAGGCAGTGTACCCCATGACCTGCTGTTGCTGTTTAACAAGGAGGCAGCCTACCCCATGACCTGCTGTTGCTGTTTAACAAGGAGGCAGCCTACCCCATGACCTGCTGCTGTCGATTCACTATTCAGGCGAATATAACTGCCTCTCGATTCTCTTAATTCTGTCTTACGATGTTATTTTGTTTTTTGTTTTCGAAAGTGTTGAGGGAAGACAGAACTGAAGGTTACAGGAGAAAACAAAAGAAGAAAAGGTCGGGAAGAAGGAGAAAGGAAGACGAGGATGAAGACGAGTAATGATAATATAAGTGGATGAAAAATACTGATAGTGGAAAGAAGACCATGAATATCCAAGAAGACGAAGAAGAGGAAAAGAAAGGTAAAGAAAATATACGTTACAACAATAAACAACAAGAAAACAGAAAACGGACTTCCTAGTAGCTACAGAGGAAAGAAAGAAGAGGACAAGGGAAGAAAGAAGAAACAAAAGGTAGAAAATACCACGAATACTGAAGAAGACAAAGAAGAGGAAGGAAAAGAATGAGTAAAGAAAAAGAGGATACAAAAAATAAGACGAAGAAAGAATAAGCGATAACAAGAAAAATGTTGAATAAAGAAGATAATACAAGAGAGAAGAAGAATAAAGAAAAGAATGCAAGAAATAAAATAAAGAAAAGGAAACAAGAAATAAGAAGAATAAAGAAAGAAAACAAGAGGGAAGAAGAATAAGGAAAAGGAAACAACAGAGAAAAAGAATAAAGAAGAGAATATAAGAAAGAAGAAGAATAAAGGAGAGAATGCAAGAAAGAAGAAGAATAAAGAAGAGAATACAAGAAATAATAAGAATAAAGAAAACAAGAAAGAAGAAGAATAAAGAAAAGAAAACAAGAAAGATGAAGAATAAAGACGATAATAAACAGAGAAGAAGAGAGAGGGAGAGAACAGGTTTAGTATAATAAGGTAAATATCGACCAAGTAGTTAGTGAGACCAGCTGGTACTGTCGGTCACCAGGACGCTCGCTAGCAACAGATGGTGATACTACTGTCTGGCAGCTGGTGCTATTGTTTGCCACTACTGTTGTTGTTGTTGTTACTGCGGCTGTTGTTGTTATCGTTGTTGATGTTGTTATCGCTGCTGTTGCTGTTGTTGTTGTTATCACTGCTGTTATTGTTGATGTTGTTGTTCACAATGTAGTTGTCATTACAGCTGTTTTTCTTGTGACTACTATTGTTGCTGTTGTCGTTGTCACTATTGTTCTTGTTACCACTGCTGTTTTTGCTGCCATCACTTTTGTTGTTATTGTCACTGTTGTTGTTGTTGTTGTTGTTATTGTTAGTATTGTCATTGCTGTTATTGTTATCACTGTTGATGTTGTGGTCCTTGTTGCTGTTGTTGTCACTGTTGTTTTTGTCACTGTTCCTTTTGTTGTTGTTGCTGTTGTTGTCACTGTTGTTGTTGTTGTTGTTGTTATTGTTAGTATTGTCATTGCTGTTATTGTTATCACTGTTGATGTTGTGGTCCTTGTTGCTGTTGTTGTCACTGTTGTTTTTGTCACTGTTCCTTTTGTTGTTGTTGCTGTTGTTGTCACTGTTGTTGCTGTTGGTATCACTGCTGTTGTTTTGTTGTCACTGTTGTTGTTTTTGTTGTCACTTTGGTAGTTGTTGTCACTGCTGTTGTTGTCTATGTCACTGTTGTTGTCATTGAAGTTGTTGTAGTTGTGAGTGCTGTTGTCGTCCTCAAAGAGTCATACAAAAAGTTATAGTTTTAAGCATCATCCTTAAAGGGTTATAACTTTAAACCATCCTCCTTAGAGTTATAACTTAAGCCATCGTCCTCAGAGTTATAACTTAAACCATCCTCCTTAGAGTTATAACTTAAAACCATCGTCCTCGAAGAGTTAAGATTTTGGCAGTGTTGATGTTTTGAAATAAGTGAAGAATTTTTTGTACATTGGACTGAAAAGAAGATACTCGGAGTAGGGGAGAGAGAAGGGGGGGGACGGGAAGGGGGAGGAGGAGAAGAGAGGAAGGAGCGGGAGAGAGGGAGGGAGGAGCGGAGGGAAGGGAGGGAGGGAGGGAGAGGAAGTGGAGAGAGGGAGGTGAGGAAGAGAGGGAGGAGTTTAAGAAAGGGAGGAGGGTTTAGGGAGGGAGGGAAGGGGGTGAGAGGGAAGAGAGGGAGAGGGAAGAGAGAGGGGGAGAGGGAGGGAGGAGGGGAGTAAGGGAGATATTCAACATCGTCTAGTTTGTCGCCCAATAACACTGTCAACACTTCTCAACACCGCTGCCACTGACACGATAAAGAGAAAACAATCATATGTACGAGATTTTTCCCAACCCTCCTCCATAGCGTATATATAAAGACAAAATACAAAGAGATTGGGGTATTTTTTATTTCAGGATAAAGTATTTTGAGAGTTATTTGTTGTATAAATTTCGTTAGGTTAAGTTGCTTTAGGTTAGGCTAGGTTAGGCTAGGTTAGGTTAGGTTTGGTCATCATAGGTTAGGTAAGTTGAAGTTTGGACATATTCTATACTTTAGTTACGTTAGGTTATTTCAGCTTAAATTATCTTAGGTTACATTAAAGTTAAGTTCGGCTAAGTTATCTTAAGAGTAGTTATGTAAGGTTAGATTACTTTAAACTTGGTTACATATAAATTAAGTTTAGCTTGGTTACGATTAGTTACGTTAGCTTAGGTTAAGTTTACCTACGATAAGTTGGCTTTGGCAAGGTTGATTTAGGTTAGGTTAAGATAAATTAGGTAAGATAAACTTAGCATACAGCTGATTATATGCAAAATCTAACAAACTTACTTACGTATACGTACACTACCACCGTATATATTTACACTGGGTCACTTTTACACATATCGATCAGGTTTCAACTTGGTCTGGTTTTTGTGCTTGTCTACACACTTCGACTCGCTAAGTGGTTAAGTCGGTAATGAGGACGACACACACACACACACACACACACACACACAGTCTTACTGAGTCTAGATTAACAAAAAATCGAGTTGCGTAACATTTTTCTCTTAACTGAGTCAGTAAAGAACAAACTTAACATTAAAGTTCCTCTAAAATGACATCGAAATTGCAGTGAGATTCTATCGTGGGGAAATATGGTCTGTCGTCTCCAGCAGTCCCTACAAGAGGGAGAAGAAATTGGATGCTACTATAGTATGCGGTCTACCGAGGTGGAGTTGGTTTACCGAGATATTTACACTGTAGCGTTAGGTTAGGTTAGGTTAATGGACTTTACAGTGTAAATATCCGGGTAAACCAACTCCAGCTCGATAGACCGCATACTATAGCAGTATCTCTCTGACTGGCGATGAGACACAGTGCCTCGTTAATATAGAGTCACTGTGGATTTTCGACGCCATTTTTCTTTTATATTTTCAGTGTTGTGCTATTTGTAGTTTTAGTGTGAGAGAGAGACAGAGTAGGGTGGGTGGCGGTCATCAGTTAGGAGGAACATGTGTCATACATGTGTTTAAGTCAGCTGGGGTCAGCCGAGGGGAGGTAATATGTTTGTCTAGTGAGGGGACGTCTCCCAGCCCTCACCAGGCACTGAGGTAAGGTTCCCAGCCCTCACCAGGCACTGAGGTAAGGTTTCCCGGCCCTCACCAGGCACTAAGGTTAGGTCTCCCAGCCCTCACCAGGTAATGAAGGTCGTTACCCAGCCCTCACCAGGTAATGAAGGGTCGTTACTCAGCCCTCACCAGGTAATGAAGGGTCGTTATTCAGCCCTCACCAGGTAACGAAAGGTCGTTACCCAGCCCTCACCAGGTAATGAAGGGTCGTTACTCAGCCCTCACCAGGTAATGAAGGGTCGTTACTCAGCCCTCACCAGGTAATGAAGGGTCGTTACCCAGCCCTCACCAGGTAATGAAGGGTCGTTACCCAGCTCTCACCAGGTAATGAAGGGTCGTTACTCAGCCCTCACCAGGTAATGAAGGGTCGTTACTCAGCCCTCACCAGGTAATGAAGGGTCGTTACTCAGCCCTCACCAGGTAATGAAGGGCCGTTACCCAGCCCTCACCGGGTAATGAGGGGCCGTTACCCAGCCCTCACAAGTAAAAAAATAATGAGCCATATTAAAACCCTTAAAAAAAAAACTAATATACCGTTGGTTCAAACCCTTTATCCAACCCTAAATTCGTTACCTTAGGACACAGCCTTCCCTTTGGCGTGGTGACAGACCATCAGCTGACGGACGCTATCTCGCTGTCTCTCTCTTCCTATATGTGTGTGTGTGTGTAACAAATGGGAGAGAGAGAGAGAGAGAGAGAGAGAGAGAGAGAGAGAGAGAGAGAGAGAGAGAGAGAGAGAGAGAGAGAGCCCCACGTTGAAAGGAAGGCAACAAAACAACACAAGACAACAGTAATACAAGTCACATTTCAGTACCTTTGTCTTCTGACTGTTAGCCAAGTGGCGACGGCAGCACAGTGCTAACCCACAGCAGCTCTCTAAGAAACGTTCTCCCCACCCAAAAGCACATCAATATGACCCTCGAAGCGTTTAGGCCGTTAAGAGCCTCTTGGATGTGACTCAAAGGGGATCTTTTTTTTCTATTTTTTTGCCACCCTCAGCGCTTAGAGGGGCTTTGTTACCATTGAGAAAGTCTACCATAATTCGGGCCATTTAAGTTATTCTGAAGATCAAGATATCTTGTTTCCACTGAGACTGCAAGAGTTCGCAGTAAGGCGAGAAATACCTGGAGATGGTTTTTGTGATGGTAGGGGCGTTACCGAGCGTGTTTAGAAGAAAGAGAGAGAAAAAAAAGAACCTATAATTGTAGCTCGTTATTTGGCTATTTATGTAACTCACGGGGATTCACGCCAAAACCAAGTGTCACACGGCGGAATTTTGCCCAACTTGGGGAAGGAAATTTTCGTCGAGGGCTAATTTTCAGCGAGTCAGACGGTTATTACACGCCATAAAATCTTTATTCCTTGTTAAAACCTGATTAGTCTTAATACTTTCTTCGTCCTCGTCAGGTGGTGGTTTTCCTTAGGTGAGGCCCGGGCGGGTTATGGGAGCGGCCCTGGGAACACCATCTTTCGTTTCCCGCCCCTCGTCGAGTGATTTCAGGCGGAGGAGGACCTGACAATTTTCCGCCTGTGTTGGGTCATTAGTGTTTGTGTCAGGACTAACCTAGTGCTGAAGATATAGGCAACAGCAGCAGTACTAGCGGAGGGAGATGTGTCAAGAGATGGAGTATATACAAGAGGAGCGATGGACAGAGATATGTCAAGAGATGGTAAAGATACTGGAGGAGAGATGGAGAGAAATGAGTAAGAGATGGTAAACTTAGGAGAGGAGAGATGGAAGAAATGGTTAATATAATGAGAAGCAATGATTGAATATATATATATATATATATATATATATATATATATATATATATATATATATATATATATATATATATATATATATATATATATATATATATGATATACTGTATGTGTGTGTGTGTGCTTGTGTGTAGAAAGGAAGGAAAGGGTAAGTTACATTATATAGATATATACAATATTTATCTACAAGGCCACCCAAACTAGAGGTGGCCATACCGACGGAGGGAGGTCAGTGGTGTGTGTATGATCCCCATTGTTCTTGATAGTCTTGTCCAGGGCTATTTTTAAGCTCATTAATGTTCTCGTTTACACTGTTTGAGCCGGTCCCTAGGTCTACTATCCTCTGAATGAAGAAGTCTTTCCTTATATTCGTCCTGCATGACATTGTGTCGAGCTTGACGTGTTCCTCGTGTTGGTAGCGCGAGACATCACGAAAAAATTACCTGGGATTCCGTTTTTTATCCTTCTCTAGATTTTGAATATATCTATGAGATCCGCCCTATTGTGTCGTGTCTGAAGAGTTGTTAGTCCTAAACCCTCAGCCTCCCTGGATAATCGACATCTTAGTCGCACTGTGTTGCACCTTTTCTAGGGATTCTAAGCCTTTCTGGAGGTAAGGTTTCTTTGCCTGTATACAGTAACCCAGATGGGGACGTACGAGATGCTTATAAAAACGAAGTATCATTTTCTTATCTCTGTATTCGATGGTACGATTTATATAATTCGTAAATCTCGGTTAGTTTTTTCGCTGTCGCTCACACTTGTTGTGCTGTCTTCAGAAACTGATCCATCCCGACGCCTATATTTTTTCTTACTAACAGCATCCAAGAAAGTGTTATCAACAGATTAGTTGTGATTAGCGTTGTTGTATCTCACGTGCAGTATTACATTTTGTTATGTTAAAAGCATTTATCAGTCTCGAGACCGCTTGAGCAGCTCGTGCAGATATTTTTACATGGTTACGACCCTTTCCCAAATATTTTAGTATCGTCAGAAAGCTTAATCATGTGGCTCGATATATTTTCATCGATGTCACAATCAGGGTGGGTCCAGGGATAGATCCTTACGATATTCCACTGAGAACCTTTTCCATTTATATTATACTCCGTTTATGACCAGTCTTCGAGGTAGTTGTTAATCCAGTTCAATATTTTGCCTGTGATGCCTGTGCCTGGATCTTCGAGGCCAGCCTTGCATGTGGGACTTTGTCAAACGCCTTAGAAAATTCCATGTACAACACATCCACTGGTGACCCTTGGTCTACGATTCTGTTAACTTTTTAAGGAAAGTGATTAAGTTGTCAGGCAGGATTATCTTCCATGAAACCATGTTCAGTGCTTGGTCAGGTGTTGGAAGACGGCATTCCTCAAAATTATCTCGAAGTTGGTGTATATTTGATGGTAGAAAGATAAGTAGAGACAGAGAGATGCAGACAAATTATGGGAAGAGAGAGTGAGGGAGAGAGGGAGAGAGAGAGAGAAAGATTACAATATATGGTATTTATAGCTTATAAACTAACTCTCATTCCTCTCATAAAACATTTGCCACATAAAAGAAAAAGGATTGAGCACGAGTGAGTCATCCAGGAAGTCAGCTAGTCATTCTATCCGCTAGTCAGCCAGCCAGTCAGCTAGTCATTCTATCCGCTAGTCAGTCAGCCAGTCATCTATAGTCATTTTATCCACGAGTCAGCCAGCCTGCCAGCCAACCAGCTAGTCATTTAACCAGCCAGTTAACCAATTAACTACTTAGTCAGTCAATCGGCCATCCATTCAGCCAGCCAATTTCATCTAGTTATTCGGTCAGTCCTCCATTTAGTCAGAAAGCCAGTCATTCAAGCAGCTAGTCATTCAATTAGCTAGTCAGCCAGCTAATCAGTCATTCAACCAACCAATCAGCCAAAAAGTCAACTCGCCATTCAACCTGTAGATCGACCAGTCATTCAACCAGCCTGGCATTCAACTACGCAGCCAGATATCTAGTCAACGAACCAGTCATTCAACTAGGCAGCAAGCCAGCCAGTCATACAGCCAAACAGCCAATCAGTCAGCCAGCCGACCACTGAGCCAGGTAGCGAGCCGGTCGACCCGCACGGTGAAAGGAGCAAGAGAGAGGAGGGAAAAAGTCGCCTGAACACAGATTACGTGGCGTCATTACGGCCGCCATGACCGCTACAGAGCAACTAGTGCGTGACACGACCCACCACCACGTACCAACCCGCCTAACACCTGGTCGTGCGACGCCTCTCTTCTATACGACATAGTACGACTCTTTAGGTCCAGACGACGTCCGCGCAACACCTCAGCTTGTACAGGACGGCGTACGACAACGGAGATTAACGAGATTCAAGAGTTTTTGATGTGAATATTTAAGAACGTGTGTTAAACTGCAAGGAATATCGTTTAATTTACCTGGATAATAGCTACTGCCGTTCATTAACAACATCAACTACAACAATAGCAAAAACTAAAGCAATACCACCATCAATAGCAACAACAATAACAATTAAAACAACAACAACAACAATCAAAACACCACCAACAACAATAACAACTACGACAACAATAACAACAAAAATAAACAACAGAAACAATAACAACAGTAACAGCATACAACAACAACAACAATAGCAAAGCAACAGCAAGCAAACAACTACAGCAGGCAAAAGCAGTAGCAACAACAAGCAACAACTTCAGTAACAAAAAACAACAACAACAAAAATGATAATAATATTGCAAACCTTCTTATCATCATTATCAATATTTCGGTTATCGCCAAAGTATGATTAAGCATAAAATACAATTATAATAATAACAATAATAAGGATTCCAATAATGACGATGGTATGAGCCTCGTGAAGGAATAGTGAAAGAGCGCCAGTGTAGGCAGAAGGTGGGTGGACGCTAGTCTGGCGCATTACTTCAAACATTTGAAGGTTAGGCAGTAATTTGTACATCTGCTCCAGGCTATGTTGAGTGCTCTCTCTCTCTCTCTCTCTCTCTCTCTCCAGGACTATTTCTTTCCTGTCTGTTTGTCTATCGTGGTATTACCCCACGTAGTTTAATATAATAATAATAATAATAATAATTAACGGTTTATTGAATGAGCTTGGCAGCCAGAAGGCTGAAAATATACAGTTACATATTTGGGGAATGGGTTACGAATTACAAATAATATACAAGTAACATAAGTGACACAAATAAGACATATAATAACTTAGATGGGGAAAAGCTCAAACTAGCATTAGTCCACGTGGTTTAATATAGTGTTACACCACGTGGTTTACTATAAAGCTACCCAACTTGGCTTACTATAGTGTTGCCCCCACTTGGTTTAATATAGTGTTACCCCACCTGGTTTGATATAGTGTTACTCAACGTGGCTTACTATAGTGTTACCCCACGTGGTTTAATAGTGTTACACCACGTGGTTTAATATAGTGTTACTCCACGTGACGTACTATAATGTCATCCCACGTGGTTTAAGGTGAGGTTCTGGGCACTAATAAGGGGGCAGGCAAAATTTGATAGGTGACGCAGCTTGACGGACTTGATGAATGAAAGACAAAGGGAGGGGGAGAGAGAGGTAAGCTAAGGTAAGGAAAGGGAGGAAACGAAGGAAACGTAGGATAGGGAATAGGAGAAGGTGAGACGAGGGAGGAGGTATTGGGAATGATGCAATGGAAGGATATATATATATATATATATATATATATATATATATATATATATATATATATATATATATATATATATATATATATATATACAGTATATATATATATATATATATATATATATATATATATATATATATATATATATATATATATATATATATGTATATATATTTCATTAGCCCAATAAAGCACGCGGACTTCTACATACAATCAACACCTCAACCCGTTCATTAAACAAACCAGCAGTTGTAGTCAACAGGTCAGCGTGTACATCTTCCTAATTGGTCCAACACCCTCCATGGTGGGAGCGACCAATCGCAGGTCTCGGGTCACCGCGTTACTAAGGTCAGTCTCGTCACTTAATGGCTACTTGGGACCCCGATTCTCAAAGGTTCGTTCATTTCTTCTCTTATTTGGTTACTTGTGAATGTATCAAACTGGTTTACTTAAGCTACGAGACGAAGATATATTCTCAAAGAATCTTAAATTATTTTTTCGCTCACTGGTGATATGATGACGCACCAAATTCACTTAAGGCATAAAGATGGAATCTTAAAGGTTAGTACGATTTTTCTCTCTCTCTCTTTAACTGGTGTTGTGAGTTAGTCTATCTGGGTCGCAGCAAATAGGATGGATTCTCAATGGTTCGTAAATTTACGTAGTGGTGTTAGTGGCTTGGGTAATGGTGGGTGATATTGATAGTGGTGTTAGTAACACTGTAAAACGAACGACAGACACACACACACACACACACACACACACACACACACACACACATAGTTTTAAAACAAACAAAAAACTAAATGTTTTACTTCTCACTTTCAATAATTAGTTTTTTCTTCAACATTTTTCCAAAGATGTTCACGTCCCCAGCGTGTTGTGTGGTGCGGTGGTCAGCAGGTGTAAGTTACCCGCTGATAAGACCCCCAGTGTCCTCACCTGTGTCGTGGCTCATTACTTTTAATGGGCATCACAACACCAGCGGCCGGGCAACATAATTCTCAAAGGTTAAGTACGTGGGTCGTCGAAAAAAATGCCCAGATTTTAAATGGTTTTATATTACAATTTGGTCATTCTTTTTCGATAAATCGGTATTTTAGTTAACAGGTGAGCTAAAAACCTATTTTTGGATCATTTAATTTAAGACATAAAGATGAATTCCCAAATGCTTTTATCACTTGAGATAACTCTGAACGGGAGATGTGAGATTCAATATAAATGGTTCACAAATTAATGGATTCTCATTAATCTTTCAATAAAGTTTTCCCATAATATGGCACACTTAATTGCGACAAAAATATAGCGGTGAAAATTACGCTGAGAGTCTACCTCAACGAGCTGAATTCACCTAATGAAAACTAAAAGGAAAAATCATTAAATTCATGAATGGCTGAGAATCAAAACCAAAGACCCGAATTCTCATAAACTTGTTTGTCAGTTCTTTTGCTAATTTGACATGAGAGAACACATCCAGGTACAGTCACGTCTCAGTACAGTATCTCCGCCATATTGGACACCATCATAAGAACATAAGAAAATAAGGAGTCTGCAATAGGCCGGTTGGCCTGTGCATGGCAGCTCCTGTCGAGAGTTACTACCACTCTCTATCATCCATGAATCTATCCAGCCTCCTTTTGAAACTTTCCAGCGTTTCAGCACTTACTACAAAGTTGCTAAGCTTGTTCCACTCGTCCACCCCTCTATTTGTGAACCAGTTCCTTCCTATCTCCCTCCTAAACCTAAGCTTATCCAACTTAAATCCGTTGCTCCGAGTCCTATCCTGCTCGGATATTATAAGAACTTTATCTATATCCCCTTTATTGATTCCTTTCACCCACTTAAATACTTACATCATATTTCCCCGCACTCTTCGTCTTTCTAGGGAAAGCAAGTTTAGTTTCTTTAACCAATCCTGATATGGAAGGTTTCTAAGTCCCGGAATCATTTTCGTCATTCTTCGCTGCACCGACTCTAGTGAATTGATATTCATTCTATAATAAGGGTACCAGAACTGAACCGCATAATCGAGGTGCGGCCTGACTAGCGCAAGATATAGTTGCACTCTTATTACTTACACTTCTAGATATAAAACCCAATACTCTGTTTGCCTTATTTCGAACATTAACGCACTGTTTTCTAGGCCGTAGGTCCGGGCTTACAAGTACCCCTAGGTCTCTTTCACAAGTCGACTTCTCTAGGCTGATGTTGTTAAGGCTGTATACATTGACAGTATTTGTTCTTCCAATATTAAGTACGCTGCACTTGCTGGTGATGAATTTCATTTGGCATTTTTCAGACCACCCCTGCAGTTTATTTAGATCCTCCTGTAGTGCATTTGCATCCTGCCCTGAATTAATCTGCCGCCCTATTTTGGTGTCATCCGCAAACTTGCTTATGTTTTTAGGTCATAACCAGTTGAGCCTGCTAAAAATACACCCAAACCCATGATCCTGTACACCCAAACCTTATAAGCTTATACACCCAAACCCATGGTCTTGTACACCCAAACCCATGGTCTTGCACACCCAAACCTATGAGCTTATACACCCAAACCCATGGTCTTGCACACCCAAAGCTATGGTCTTGTTCACCCAAACCCATAATCTTATACACCTAAACTGCTGTATTAGGCAAAGTCAGTTGTTTTTCGTGTGCATGCATAACACTGGGCTGCATTTGAAAAAATTATTCATGAGGTGCGGGGTTTCTTAGCTGATTCTTTATGTATTTTGCGTGCTGATTCCAAAAATGCCATTCATTTTGCCCAATCAGGTCAGATTTTTATGCTATGGGGATTAGGAAAAAATCGAAATTCTTAAATATGATGTCAAAATTTTTATGCAAAATATATCATAAGAAATGTAACCACAACACATAGAACCAAAATATGTCAACTACATAGATGCCTTTACAGTTAGACATGCATAAATGGCTGTCGCAGAGAATTTCTTTGGTGTTTGGTGTCTGGGGCGTCCCGTTTTAGACACCAACAGTAGTCGGCGAGCATGTTGATATCCCAACGACCCTGGTACCGCTCCTCCATTACACGGATATCTTGATGGAAGCGTTCTCCTTGTTCCTCACTCACATCACCACAGTTCTCTGGAAAGTAGTCCAAGTGGGAGCTGAGGAAGTGGATCTTGATGGACATGCGTGCACCAATAACTTTGTAGCTCAGAAGTAGGTCCTCAACAACTCGTTCATACTCTGGACTTCTGTAGTTGCCAAGAAAATTGGAGGCAATAGACTTAAAGGCATGCCAGGCTTTCTTCTCATTTACATCCATGCTGCAATCAAACTTGGGATCTTTGAAAAGCTCTCTGATCTGAGGGCCATCAAAAATTCCTGCATTCAGCTTTGCCTCACTGACTTTTGGAAATTTTTCTTTCAGAAAATTGAAAGCCTAGCTTTTTTTGTCCAGTGCCTTTACAAAGTTTTTGAACAGACCGAGCTTGATGTGCAGTGGCGGAAGAAGAATGTTCTGCGGATACACCAGAGCATGGGCAACAACATTGTGAGAACCTGGAGTAAGTCCACTTCTTGCAGACCAGTCACGTTGCATATAGTGCTGCTTGTCTGCTCGACTATCCCACAGACAGAGGAAACATGCCCTGTACCACCAGATGAAAAAGAAATTTAATTGTGAGAAAATATATGTAAAAAAACACGGACATATACTCTTTTCCTTTGCGTCACGGCGGACATTTAAATGGCCGGCGAGCACGTGGGTGTATTTAAATGCATCGTAAGGGCATTAAAACTGACCGAAATCTTTTCTGTGAGGCTTGCCAATGTCTCGGATGATTTTTTTAATGAACGAATATGAGGACCCCATTTTGAGCGAAAAATGCCAATATTTTACCTGAATCTCCGCTTAAAATGCTATAGCACAAAATTCTGACCTGATTGAGCAAAATGGATAACATTTTTGAGATCAGCATGCAAAATACACCCAGAAAAGCTTAATAATACACAAACCTCAAAAACTATGCAGGGCAGTGATAATTAACCCAATATTACCATCACCTTCCCCACTCCCTCACCCACACGTCCAACTTCACCCTCCCACACTTCCTCATCCACTCCCCCAAACATCACCCTTCCCCACCCCCCCTCACCCACACCCCCAAACCATCACCCTCCCCCACCCCCTCACCCACTCCCCAAACCATCACCCACACCCACCCCCTCACTCACTCCCCAAACCATCACCCTCCCCCACCCCTTCACCCACTCCCCAAACCATCACCCTTCCCACCCCCCTCACCCACACTCCCAACGATCACCCTCCCCCACCCCCTCACCCACTCCCCAAACCATCACCCTCCCCCACCCCCTCACCCACTCCCCAAACCATCACCCTCCCCCACCCCCTCACCCACTCCTCAAACCATCACCCTCCCCCACCCCCTCACCCACACCCCCAACCATCGCCCTCCCCCACCCCCTCACCCACTCCCCAAACCATCACCCTCCCCCACCCCGTCACCCACACCCCCAACCATCACCCTCCCCCACCCCCTCACCCACTCCCCAAACCATCACCCTCCCCCACCCCCTCACCCACTCCCCAAACCATCACCCTCCCCCACCCCCTCACCCACTCCCCAAACCATCACCCTCCCCCACCCCCTCACCCACACCCCCTAACGATCACCCTCCCCCACCCCCTCACCCACTCCCCAAACCATCACCCTCCCCCACCCCCTCACCCACTCCCCAAACCATCACCCTCCCCCTCACCCACACCCCGTAACGATCACCCTCCCCCATCCCCTCACCCACTCCCCAAACCATCACCCTCCCCCTCACCCACACCCCCTAACCATCACCCTCCCCCACCCCCTCACCCACTCCCCAAACCATCACCCTCTCCCACCCCCTCACCCACTCCCCAAACCATCACCCTCCCCCACCCCCTCACCCACTCCCCAAACCATCACCCTCCCCCACCCCCTCACCCACTCCCCAAACCATCACCCTCCCCCACCCCCTCACCCACACCCCCAAACCATCACCCTCCCCCACCCCCTCACCCACAACCCCTAACCATCACCCTCCCCCACCCCCTCACCTCACGACAGCTATTAAATTCATTGAAACCACTGTTACTGACAGTCTCATCATCACTGACTCTCTATCCTCACTACTTGCCCTTGGCACCCTCGACTCAGGTTGTCACGCTCTTGTCTCTGAAGCCAGACACAAATATGCGTGCCTTGTTGACCGGGGTGTCAGGGTCAAACTGTTGTGGATCCCCTCTCACATAGGCCTCATAAAACATGACAGAGTTGATGCCCTCGCCAAACTCGCGTCTAACAAAGGCACCGTTGAATACAATTTGGGTCTGTCAAAAAGAACCCTTAAAACTGTAATTAGGAAAGAACTTATGGATGAGTTTGACGCAAGTAGACAAGTGCAAACAGGCACTAGTCGATCCATAGGTTACCATGATGAGATGTATCAAGTGAAGCATGTCTATGGAGCAAGTAACAAGATCACTAGATTACAAGATGTTGTAACCGCTAGATTAAGGTTAGGATATAAGTACCTTTGGCAGTATGTTCCTCAAGCAGATGTAAACAAAACTAAATGTAAAGTGTTTGGCCAGACATATGGCCACACACTTGAACACTACGTCCTCGACTGTGTGAAGCTAGAACCTTTTAGGGACAGGTCCAAGCACACTGTGTGTGAAATGGCACAACACTTCATCTCTAATGGCAAGATAGCCGACATATTAAGATTGTATCCACTTTTTTGCACTTAGTAACTATATCAATTCTCATGTACAGAACCAAATACGCAATGTGCTTGAATACCTCCCACGTAAATGTGAATAGCAAAGTGTGAGGCCAGACATACTGCCTCACACGCCTGTACTCACGCATTTGTGAATAAGTTACCCTTTATGTATAGAACTAAACAAATAATGTAAATGAAATACTGTGTAACTTTCAGTGCCATAATATCCTGACAACGGGGGTTAATTATTAAGACCCTTTGTAAACCCTACTCTGTAATCCTTTTGCGCTACCGCTCACAGGATGAGTGTGGGGTGCACAATAAAGTAGCCGCTGCAAGCGGCAAAAATCAAAAAATCAAAAAAATCAATCACGGCCTCCAACAGCCAGTATCCCCCACAAGAGCTGAAGGTTCCTGCTACGTCCATCATTCGATTACCTCACATATTTCCTCTTTTTTTACCCACATGTTTATTTTTATTAGTTTTGTGTTCGATAAAAAACAGAAATAGAATCAACGTGTGCGAGCTCAGCAAAATCCCTGGGCGGCAGTTACTGCACAGGAGAGTAATTTTACGCTTATTGTAAATGTCAACTGAATAAATAGTTTCTAAACTGACAGACGACAACATGATAGATAGTTGATATGATTTGCAGGTTACATGAAGCTTAGACATCCCAGCTTATTTCACCTGATGATTAAATATCCAAACTTTAACCTCACCTCATCTCACCGCACCTAACCTAACCTAACCTAACCCCTAAGGTAGCATTGGTTTAAACATTAGGTGACAAAATGTGGTGTCTAATCTTCAGGTGGTTCCGTTTCTTTACGATTGGTGAGATCAGTAATGATGATAAGTTCATGAAGAGGGACACAAGAATCAGATCACTTGTCAATTGGGTAAATATCGTAATGGATTGATGGTGAGTTCTGTCTCGTCCGCCCGATAATGACATTACAGAGTTCACTCGTTTGTGGGTATGACGTGGTTTGATTGGTGTTCCTCGCCTTACATGCCAACCTTACCTGAACCATTCTTGTACCTTAGAGTTAATCCAAGCATAACCTAAACCTAAGTAAGTATCTTATACGTAATCTAATTTAAGGTTATTTATTGTACTTAATCTAACGTACTTTAACCTTTATTAAACATAATATAACCAATCTAACCTAACATATCCTAAACCTAAGCTAATCTACCAAACCCAACGTAAATCAACGTTAAAACTAAGCTAACATATTTAGCCTAAGCTACTTTTTCTTACCCTAATGTAATCCCACTTAAGCTTACTTGTAACTCGCTCTAATTCACATAACCTAACACAAGCTAACCAGCATTCTACTATTTGAATGTCATTTAGCAGATCATCTTTGTGCCACGTTCAAATGAACTTGTTAGATACGTTCATACATTTCCAGCCACAAGATAGTCAACGTACGAACTTTTTAAAATTAATCTTTGAGCCATAGAGTAAGTGGACTGAATGTAGTCTCATATCTCTACTTAGGAGAAAACTGCACCGTTCTTTCAGACTACCACCATTGGAGGAAATGACCTTAAGGTGACCGTAATCCTCCTGAAGTGAGAAAGTTGAGGACACATTGTGAATAATATGGATTACATTGTTAACAGTCTGTCTCTAAAGAGCTGTAGCCACCAAACCTGAATGGTCTCATCTTCCGTAGTTGTCCCTTGTAGGAAACAGGAAAACGAAATCGAAAGAGAAACTCTCAGGAAAATTATCTTTAAGTTAGATATTAAACTGATCCCTGACCTCTGACCTCAAATAACGGGGTCACCATAATAATCCTATGACCAAGATAGTGATCAAATAGAGATGATAGTGAAAACCGTTTGCCAAAATCTTGTGGTATTTATCACAATAATCCGGGCGCTATCTAAGCCGTACTAAATACACGAGTATATGCAGAGAGAGAGAGAGAGAGAGAGAGAGAGAGAGAGAGAGAGAGTGTGTGTGTGTGTGTGTGTGTGTGTGTGTGTTGAAAGTCTCCTCGTCAGCTCACTGGAATCCAGACGAAGGCAAGGCATCGGGGCGTCATGTACAGGCGTCCCGTTACCCACAACAAAAACCTTCAACACAGGAGTTTAGCTTAAGTCAACACTCCCTCCATCTTATACACTGCCAGCACCAGCAATCGGTAATGACAACAATTTAATGGTAGCTACGCCAGACGAACGTTCGCCAGTCTTTTGTTTGTTGTGATTTATTCATTTACATTTTTGGCGCGAACAGACACGACTACGACACTGAAAACGAATACTGCATTATCGTTGTTGATTTCTTCTAGAGTATCGTTGTCTTAGGCTATTTTTATACTGATTCTTCATCACTCGTTTATTAGCTAATCTTACGTAACTTCTTCACTCGTTTTATAGCTAATCCTGCATTACTGTTATGCCTCATGAGGAGATGGTGTGGTTGTCATGGTCTCAACTTCTCATGGTTAAACAGTCCTCACTCCACACGAGACAAAGGCATCGTCCCAACATCCCGTATGATATAATCTTCACACTCTTTGTCCTGACGAGGCCCTGGGACGTTCTACACTCATCCAGGAGTCGTAAGCACTGATAACAATAGTCAAAGTCGGGAGTAATTGACATGTATGAGGGTGTGAGCTGATTGTATCTCGTGGCTGGTGCTACCGATGCTAGTGTGTGTGTGTGTGTATGTGGGGGAGGGGGGAGGCATTGTATGGTGGGAAACTCACGTCAAGATGGTGTTTGTTTACCTTACAGCCTCTGGGTGTTAATATAGTGTTAATATGGTGTTAATATGAACCTGCAATATGACGTAACTTAACACACACATCTCACCTGCTACCACGGCTGGGAACACAGACGTACCTGGAAAGATAAACAAATGATAATAATTATAAGCAGTAGAGCAAAATAGTTAGGAAGAAGGACGACCCTGACCACGAGAAGGGAAAAAATACATACCCCTGGCCCTGATTGCATATATTACCCCTTAAATGATCACAAAAAAACAAAAGAGACACAGGACCCGAGACACTTTACCCGGGCAAGAATACTACATCTTCTAAGTTGAATTATAAACGCGAGATTTTACGGTCGAACTGAGTGAGATAAGGAACATAATAATCCTAGGAAATAATGTGCATACCTTTCCAGAAGCTTGAACACGAGTACAAGCTACCAAAATGGTATCTGATATGCTCAGTATTCCGCGGCCGCCCATCACTAACATAAAAACTCCACTACAGCGAGGAGAAACAATAGTGGCTGGACCTCTAGTGGGAATGGGGAAGGCTAGAGGAATGTGAAAACACAGTAGAAGTAGGGAGGAGAGGAGGGGTGCAGAGACGGCCCTCTTAGTACTATCACTGTAGAGTCTTAGAGCTCGGTAACTCAAAAGATTACCAAAGCTTTACCATGAAGGCCACTTTATGATCATCAAAGCTTTACCATGTAGGCCACTGTGTGATTATCAAAGCTTTATCATACAGGCTACTTTATGATTATCAAAGCTTTAACATGCAGGCCACTTTATAATTATCAAAGCTTTATCATACAGGCTACTTTATGATTATCAAAGCTTTAACATGCAGGCCACTTTATAATTATCAAAGGTTTACCATGCAGGCTACTTTATAATTATCAAAGCTTTATCATGCAGGCCACTTTACAATTATCAAAGCTTTATCATGCAGGCCACTTTATAGTTATCAAAGGTTTACCATGCAGGCCACTTTACAATTATCAAAGCTTTATCATGCAGGCCACTTTACAATTATCAAAGCTTTATCACTAAGGATTCTTAAGAGCTCCACAATTCATGATTCTCACTGCTTCACAACGCAGGAATCTAAGACCTTCACCTTTTAGATTCTAAAACCATGACTCCTCAAATTCTCAAACTCCTTAACTTAACTGAGAATGAAAAATAGAATCTATTTAAAGTAGAATCCTCAATACCAATTCGTAAACGGCATTTTAACTGATAGCTGTTTTTTTTTTTCGTAGCTTAAGTTGAAGTCAGTTAACCGCAGTCTCGCAGATAACGAAAAAAAAAATAACGTACGAGTTTTTGAAGAATTTGACCTTACAACTTGTCGTTCACTAAGGGATAATCGCCCTGATGTACTCCTGTCATAAGGTGCATGTTACCTTGGGATTTTCTAGTTGCTGATATCCTGGTTGTAGTGGACGAGTTTGCAAGGGTTTAACGTTTAGTGTCATAGGGTTTAACTCTTAGTTTCGTAGGGTTTAAGGTTAGGTTCGTAGGGTTTCAGTTTTTTTTATAGGGGTTAAAGTTTAGTTTTATAGGGTTTAACGTTTAGTTTCGTAAGGTTTAAGGTTTGGTTTCGTAGAGTTTAAGGTGTAGTATCATGGGGTTTAAGGTTTAGTTTCGTTGGGTTTAAGTTTTTTATAGGTGTTTCAGTTTTGTTTCATAGGGTTTCAGTTTTAGTTTCGTAGGGTTTAATGTTTGGTTTCGTAAGGTTTAAGGTGTAGTATCATGGGGTTTAAGGTTTAGTTCCGTAGGGTTTAAAGCTTAGTTTCATTGGTTTTAAGGTTTAGTTTCAGAGGGTTTAAGGTTTATTCTCGTAAGGTTTAAGGTTTAGTTTCATGGTTTTTGAGGTTTAGTCTCGTAGGGTTTAAATATCTAGTTTCAAGGGATTTATGATCTTTGTTCAATAGGTCTTCGGGAATTAAATGAATAGGTTTTAGGGAATTTGTGTTGCAGGTTTTAAGGTTTAGTTCGATAGATTTTAAGGTTTAGATTCCCAGGTTTTAAGATTTAGTTGTATAAGTCTTAAGGTTTAGTCTCGTGCTTAAGGTTAAGGTTTTGTTGGTTTTAATATCCAGTTCCACACGCAAGCTTTAAGGCTTACTTTGACTTATCATACGGTTTTGTTTTCCAAGGTTTAGTGTGTAAGTTTTAAGGTTTAGTCTTATTGGGTTTAAAGTTTAGTTTTCGTAGATTTTAAGCCTTTGATGTACTGTAAGTATCGATGACATACTGTGAAGCCTAATCAACATGTGTGTGTGTGTGTGTGTGTGTGTGTGTGTGTGTGTGTGTGAGTAGGAAGTGGGATAATGTGTCTATACATGGTAATACGAAAAGTCCATAACTACATTTGAGAAAACACAAACGAAACACAAATACAATATAAAACAAAAATACAACAGAAAACACACAAATACAACACAGAACATACAAACATACAAACAAACACAAAATAAAACATACAAAATATAAAGTAATTTCAGAAACAAGAAAGCAAAACACAACTACAAACAAAGGAGGTAATTCACAAAAGAAACACACACACACACACACACACACACACACAGAAATACATAATTATATTTAATCAACAAACCCAAGCTGTACACACACACACACACACTTGTATGACCTCCGTTATACTCCACAAGACCTTGTAATTAACAAGTGGTGGTAAGGCAGGTCCCCGCAGGAGGAGGGGGAGATAGTGGTGGTGGTGGTGAAGGAGGAGAGGGAGATGGAAGAGGTGGTGATGGGGGTGGTGGTGGTGGTGGGTAAGCAGAAGGAGACGGTGGTGGTGGAAAATGAGGTAGTATTGGTGGAGAAGGAAGTGGTGATGGAGAGGAAAGAGGTGGAGAAGGACAAAGTGTTGGAGGTGGAGGAGGAGGAGGAGGAAGAAGAGGAAAGAGGGGAAGTCGGAGGAGGAAGAGGAGTAGGAGGAAGAGGAAAGAGGAGAAGTAGGAGGAGAAAGAAGAGGGGGAAGAGGAGAGCCAGGAGTAGGAAAGGGAGAATTAGTAGGAGGAAGAAGGGGAGGAGAGTCAGGAGGAGAACCAGTAGGAGGAGGAGGAGGAGGAGGAGAACCAGTAAGAGAAGGAGAGAGAACCAGAAGGAAGAGGAGGAGAACCAGGAGGAGGAGAACCAGGAGAAGGAGGAGAACCAATAGGAGGAAGAAGGGGAGGAGAGTCAGGAGGAAAACCATTAGGAGGAGGAGGAGGAAGAGAAACAGTAGGAGAAGGAGGAGAGCCAGGAGGAGGAGGAGGAGAGAGATAACCAGAAGGAAGAGGAGGAGGAGAACCAGTAGGAGGAGGAGGTGGACCCACACACGTTAACACCGCCTCTCCTTCTACCTCATTACCAACTCCGGAAACTTTTTGTCTCTCGCCCCAAAACTCTAACTAATTATCTCTTTTTGCATCTCTTATTCTCATTCTCTTATCTCTCAGGTTTATTATATATTCTTGTCCCTCCCTGCTTCGTTAATTCTCTCTCTTCTCTCTTTGTCTATATTTTATTTATTTATCTATTTTTTGGTTAAGATGTATTATACTTTTGCCCTTTTGCCAGTATTATTATCTTTCCTATTCCACCATTTATTAGGTTTTAAGTTTCTTCTCTGTTCTTTGCATATTCTTATTTTATCCCGTCTCTATTTTTATTAGTTGTGTCTTATGATTCATTGCGTTTTTTTATGTTTTTTCAAGTTTATTGTTTTTTTTTGCGTTATATTCATTCTCTTTCGCTCAACGTTTATTATAATTTACCTTTGAATAGTTTTGTATTTTTTTTCTACTTCTGTTGGATTTTATTAGTATTATTCTTCATAAATATATTTGTTTTATAATTTTATAATGATACTATTCAAAAAAATAATAAAACAATAAGAACGACAACATAATAATAATAATAATAATAATAATAATAATAATAATAGTAATAATAATAATAATAATAATAATAATAATGATGATGATTGCTGCTGATGATGATGATAATGACCTGGTTTGAATGCTTGGCCTCCTGGTCTATAGTACCCCATGGACTGATGGTCTCCTGGTCTACAGTACCACAGGGGTTGATGGTCTCCTGGTCTACAGTACTACAGGGACTGATGGTCTCCTGGTCTACAGTACCCCATGGACTGATGGTCTCCTGGTCTACAGTACTACAGGGACTGATGGTCTCCTGTTTCTGTTGCCACTTCGTATTTGATGAGACTTTAAACCACCCTTTAGGTAATTATTATTAGGAGATTACAACGGGCTACTGGTGATGGTGGTAGTAATTGTGGTAGTTGGTGGCGATGATGGTAGTGATTGTGGTAGTCGATGGTACTTTGTCGTGGTATTGATTCCTGGTGATGGTTAGTGGCAATAGTACTTTTTGGTGGTGGTTAGTGGTATCAGTTGGGGTGGTGGTGGTGGTGGTAGCGATTGTGGTAGTGTGATTGTGGTTGTTATGATGGGTGAACATTGGTCTGGTTTACAATTGTGGGTGTAGCTGTGGTGTTGGTTGAGGCGATAGTGGTGTGTGTGTGTGTGTGTGTGTGTGTGTGTGTGTGTGTGTGTGTGTGTATGAGCAAATTCCTGCACGTGTGTGGTAGTGTGTGTGTGTGTCTGTGTGTGTGTGTGTGTGTGTGTGTGTGTGTTAAATTTATTGTCTTCAAAGGGTTACATGATTGTCCTTCAAGGGTAAAATCCTCGTCTCTCCAAGGTTTAAACCATAGTCCTCAAAAGGTTATACCATAGTCCTTAAAGGTTTAAATTATAGTCCTCAAGGCGTTAAAACATCGTACTCAAAGAGTTAAAGGAATATATAGTAATTATAAGGAAAACCTCAAGTCTCGGACTGTCAAAGAATCACACGCTAAAATTCCCTTTTCAAATAACTTTACGAGAACGTATTTGAATGACTTAATTAAAGTGTAAAAAGCATGTGTAAATGGCATAAAGATTACGCTGAGACTCTCCCTTAATTAGTTACGTTTCTTCATCACCAATTAGTGAACAAAATTAATATACAGAAACTCATCAATACGGACATAGAACGGTATGTACTGTACGTATTACTTATCTCTCTCTCTCTATATATATATATAAATATATATATATATAAATATATATATATATATATGTATATACATATATTTATATATATATATATATTTCATTAGCCCAATAAACACGCGGACTTCTACATACAATCAACACCTCAACCCGCCAGGATTCGAACCCAGTCCATGACTGTGACCAGGGAACGCTAACCGCTGGACCACCAGGATACTAAGATCGGTCTTAGACTCTGTTATATTTCACACAAAGCTCGTTGAACAGGCTTTGTGTGAAATATAACAGAGTCTTGTACTGTTTTAGTATACTGGTGGTCCAGCGGTTAGCGTTCCCCGGTCACAGTCCTGGACTCGTGGGCCGTGGGTTCGAATCCTGGCGGGTTGAGCTGTATACTATATATATATATATATATATGTATGCAAGTAAATCACTGTAGGTGCGCGTGATCTAGGTATATGCTGATAACCACAGACTAGTCTGTACTCACCCCTGAAGATGTGAATTACACGAAAGCGCTTGGGAACTTCGTGTTTTCTTCTTTCCTGGTGGTTATCAGCATATATATATATATATATATATATATATATATATATATAAAATCCATGAATATGTATCATTATGTATAGGCGTGTTAAGGCAATACCTCATTCCTCAGATATTAACAATTAAATATTGCAAAAAATAGGAATAAAGACAACTCTATTACTTTTAAAATAAAGATAAAATTAATAATAATAAAACAGACATTTACAACGAATGGGATTTCTGAGAAGCTAATAAAACCATGACAGCTGCCGCAAGTGTCAGAAAAAACCCACCGCAAAAACTCATCCCCATCTTACCTGACTATGACTTTATCACAGTTGTGTCAGGGAGCGGAGTGATGAAGAAGAAAATAAAATAAAATCCTAAGAACAGATTGTAAAAAAAAAAATCGGTGAGCTGTAATTTGGAAGACATTAATAAAAATTCTTGATGACTGTTTATGAACGTTGAGGAACAAAATAAAATTAGTTATTTTTTTTTCCTTTGAGTAAAGATGACCAGGGGGGGTAGTGAGGATGAGAGATAGTGTGTCTGGGCTGAGGTGTGTCAAGGCTGAGAGTTGCTGTGTCCAGGGAGAGCTGTATGGAAGATGAGCTGAGAGTTATTGTGTCTAGGAAGAGCTTATGAAAGAAGAGATGAGAGTTGCTGTGTCTAGGGAGAGCTGTATGAAAGATGAGATGAGAGTTATTGTGTCTAGGGAGAGCTGTATGAAAGATGAGATGAGAGTTGCTGTGTCTTGGGAGAGCTGTATGAAGGATGAGCTGAGAGTTATTGTGTCTAGGGAGAGCTGTATGAAGGATGAGCTGAGAGTTATTGTGTCTAGGGAGAGCTGTATGAAGGATGAGCTGAGAGTTATTGTGTCTAGGGAGAGCTGTATGAAAGATGAGATGAGAGTTGCTGTGTCTTGGAAGAGCTGTATGAAGGATGAGCTGAGAGTTATTGTGTCTAGGGAGAGCTGTATGAAGGATGAGCTGAGAGTTATTGTGTCTAGGGAGAGCTGTATGAAAGATGAGCTGAGAGTTATTGTGTCTAGGGAGAGCTGTATGAAGGATGAGCTGAGAGTTGCTGTGTCTAGGGAGAGCTGTATGAAGGATGAGCTGAGAGTTGCTGTGTCTAGGGAGAGTTGTATGAAAGATGAGCTGAGAGTTATTGTGTCTAGGAAGAGCTTATGAAAGAAGAGATGAGAGTTGCTGTGTCTAGGGAGAGCTGCATGAAGGATGAGCTGAGAGTTATTGTGTCTAGGGAGAGCTGTATGAAGGATGAGCTGAGAGTTATTGTGTCTAGGGAGAGCTGTATGAAGGATGAGCTGAGAGTTATTGTGTCTAGGGAGAGCTGTGTGAAGGATGAGCTGAGAGTCGCTGTGTCTAGGCAGAGCTGTATGAAAGATGAGCTGAGAGTTATTGTGTCTAGGGAGAGCTGGGAGAGCTGTGTGAAGGATGAGCTGAGAGTTATTGTGTCTAAGGAGAGCTGTGTGAAGGTTGAGCTGAGAGTCGCTGTGTCTAGGCAGAGCTGTATGAAAGATGAGCTGAGAGTTATTGTGTCTAGGGAGAGCTGGGAGAGCTGTGTGAAGGATGAGCTGAGAGTTATTGTGTCTAAGGAGAGCTGTGTGAAGGTTGAGCTCAGAGTCGCTGTGTCTAGGCAGAGCTGTATGAAAGATGAGCTGAGAGTTATTGTGTCTAGGGAGAGCTGGGAGAGCTTGTATGAAGGAGGCGCTGAGAACTTCTGTGTGTATGGGTCCGTTTGTGTAGTATAATAAACAATGTTCTGGCAAATCTTCGAAGTTAGGGTTGAATTTACCTTTATTAACCTGGTCTTAGAATACCCATATACAAGTAACTATTCTGGATGTATTTTGAAATTTCTTGATTGAGAAGTGAAGATAATGATTTATGGTGATTTAAGACATACAGTATTTGTATATCTTGGTTATAAAGGCTTTTTTATACTGAGGATACAATAATACACATATATTATACCAAGACCAAAGTATACTGGGACAAAGTCTTACCAGGAACGAGTTATACCTGGAACAAGTTATACCAGGAATAAGTTATACCAGGAACAAGTTATACCAGGAACAAGTTATACCAGGACAAATTATACCGGGAACAAGTTATTATACCAGGAACAAGTGAACAATTGCCACACCATCTTCATGATCTCATTGACACTATTATAGATGATAGCTTAACCCTGGTGTGTGTGTGTGTGTGTGTGAGTAAAAGTTAATTTTGAGTTACGTTCTTGTCATTATAATTGGTGTATTACTGGTATAGGTCAAAGTTGTGTAGTGAATGTGTCGACAAGTGTTGTGAACCAGTTAATTCTCTCATCAGGTGCGCCAAGTTAGGTCATGTTAGATTCAGTTACGTTGTTAGGTAACGCTGGGTCAAGTTAGGTTAGGTTCTCATTTTATTTCCTATTTTTCAATCTGGTCATCTTACAATCTCTCTGTCTATCAGCTTATATATATATATATATATATATATATATATATATATATATATATATATATATATATATATATATATATATATATATATATTTCCCAGATCTATTAGTCTTTATCTTTCCCCTATAGATCCATTCTATTTATCTGTTCATTAAGGATCTTATCCTTAACCCCTTTGCCCCCACTCTCCCCTTCCTCCTCTGCCTATATTAATTTATATATATATATATATCTATATATCTATATAGCCATCGTGTCATTAGCATATTTACCTCCCTCCCTCTCTCCCGCCCTCCCTCCCACCTTCCTTCTCTCCCTCCCTCTTCCCCTCCCTCCCTTCCTCCCTCTTCCCCTCTCTCCCTCCCTCCCTCCCCCACTCCTTCCTTCTTTCCCTCCCTCCCTCTTCCCCTCCCTATCTCCCACCCTCTTTCCCTCCCTCCCTTCCTTTTCCCCTCCTTCACTCTCTCCCTCCCTCACACCTTCCTTCTCTCCTTCCCTCCCTCTTCTCCTCCCTTCCTCAGTCCCTTCCTCCCTCCCACCCTCCACTCCTCCCTCCCTCCCTGCCGCCTTTCCTCCCTCTACTCCTCCCTCCTTCCTTCTCTCCCTCCTTCCTTCCCTCTCTCCCTCCTTCCTTCTCACCCTCCCTCCCTCCTTCCCTCTCTCCCTCCTTCCTTCTCATCCTCCCTCCCTCCCTCTCTCTTTTCCCTCCCTCATTCCCTCCTTCCTTTGCTCCCTCCCTCCCACCCTCTACTCCCTCCCTCCCTCCTTCCTTCTCTCCCTCCCTTCCTCCCTCCCTCCCTCCCTCCCTCTACTCCTCCCTCCCTCTTCTCCTCCCTCCCTCCCTCTGCTCCTCCCTTCTTCCCTCCTTCCTTCTCTCCCTCCCTCCTTACCTCTGACCTTCCACCCATCCTCCACCACCACCACCAACAGTAGCTGACACTCATCTTGCGTTTCCCGTTGTTGTGTTTTTTCATCGTTATGTAAATCCTGGTAATTGAGAACAACACACGGAGCTCTGCAGACACAGTCCAGTGGTCATCCAGGTCCGCGCCCCTCACTACTAAACCCCAGACCATTTTTATAATACAATAAATAGACCTGAGGGTACGAGAGACCTGACAGGTCTAGCCTCAGGGCAGCTCTGACATGGCAAGATTATTATTACTTCTCTTCAAGCATTATGGACGTGACAAATTTATCTATCAGAAGAATAAAATGTTTTAAATGTTTATTTTTTCGGGTTGAAATTTTTTTTGTTTATAGTTGGGGGTCTGTGATTATTAGCAAGTCTTTGTTATTATATGTTTTGTATATATCAACAAGTTGATTAATACTGTGAAGTTTGTATTTATAATCTCTCTTTATTGGTTTATACAAAGGTTTTGATTAATAATTTTTAGTATATACAGTAATGTTTACAGAGACTCTTTGAATGTTGGAGCATACACAAGCTTTCTATTACTCTATAAAATAAAAAGTTTATGCACTGAATATGACAAATGCTCTTTAGTACGTGATGTTTTTGTAGAAACTTTGACCATGGGAACACAATACCTCTACACACTCTATCACTCTCCAGAGCGTAGTGTATAATGTTTACACACAGCTTCTCTGGTTGTTGTTGTTCTTTATCTGCTGTCTACAATTTTCTGCCCTTCCTTTGTCAAGCGTCCCGGGATCAAGCGTTTGAATGAGCTGGTCTGCTGCCTCTAACTTGCAACGCTTCGTGTAAACAAAAGAAAATTATCATACAGACTGCTGAGCTGCCACGGAATGTACGAATCAACAACGTATTAATCAATTATTTTCCTCCTGTTTATTTTTGTTTCAACCGCTTGGATTCTGATAAACGGAAAAGTCATTGATATTTACCTGAAAAATAGGAAGATTTCCTGCTGTATAAAGACTTGTATTCATATTTGTATTTGGTTGGTAAATATCCTTTTTATTGGTATTTAAACAGTTAGGTACTGATATATAAAGGGATATCACTAGTTAATTGACAAATGCAAGAGTTGTTGTGGTCTAAACGACTTAATGTTCAAGTATTGAGATCCCCGACGAAGTCTAGACCATCGTGGGGTCCTGACAACCTTCCTCCTTCATACAGTAGTGACAAAAACAATATCAGATCTTTTTTTCTCTTTACGAGCGCGTTATCTGGCCATTTGCAATGCTAAAACAAAGGGGAAAGTTATAAACCCGCTTCGCATTACCAACAGAGGTCAACAATAAAAGTTTTTGCCGTGGACGTTAAGACTCACAATAATATTCCGCGACAAGCATCGGTAGCCTCTCGCAGGGTCACCACAGGTCACCGCCCCCCCCCCTCCCCACCCCATAAAACCTGGTACATCCCCCTCATTCTCTTCCACCACTCCCTTGATCCATTCCTCCATCCCTCACACCCTCCATCCATTCCTCCATCTCTTCCTCCATCTACCTCCCCCGTGTCCCCACCCCCTCTCCCTCCTCCCTCCCTCCTTCATCTCCCTCCTCCCTCTCCCTCACCTACCTCCTCTCTCTCCTCCTCCCGCTCCCTCCCTCTCCCTCCTCTCGTTCTCTCTCCCCACCTTCTCTGATACCCTCCCCCCACCACCACACACAGGTCCTCTCAAGGCGGCTGCCGGACACCACACGCTCCTGCAGGTCACGACCAACATGATTCTCGCCAGACCCTCTGTTGGTTCTCCGGGCCGACCACGGTCTTTGATCAACCTCTTGTCGGGTACATGGGGGGCTGTTGGACACATAGGGGGCTGTCGGATACATAGGGGGCTGTCGGACACATAGGGGGAAATTGGACTTAAAGGGGACTGTCGGATACATATGAAACTCTCGGATACATGGAACTGTTGGATACTTAAGGGACTGTCGGATACATATGAAACTCTCGGATACATGGAACTGTTGGATACTTAAGGGACTCTCGGATACACAAAGCTAACGGATACATATGGGGGCAGTCGGAAACATAGGAGGCTGCTATATACATAGGAGGCTGTATACATAAGAGGCTTCTGTATACATATGATGTTGCCGGATACATAGGGAGTGCCATATATGTAGGAGGCTGCCAGATACAGAGGAGGTTGCCGGATATGAAGCATGCTGCTGGATGAGGCTTCCGGATACAAACTGTAGAAGGCTACTGGATACATAGAAGGATGCCGGATAAATAAATGACTACCGGTTACATAGGAGGTTGCCTGATACATAAAAGGTTGCCGGGTACGTAGGAGGTTGCCGGATAAATAGGAAGCTACCGGATACATAGAAAGGTACCGGATACATAGAAAGCTGCCGGATACATAGGAAACTGCCGGATACATGGAAGGCTACCGGATATATAGGAGGCTGTAATATCGTGTTGGGCCAAAACTCGTGTCTGGTCTAATAACACCTGCCAGAAAATTTCGTGATCGCCAACTGTCTCCCTCACCTGCCGGAAATGTGAACCCAAACACACACACACACACACACACACACACACACACACACACACACACAAATACGACATGCATTGCATACACTAGATACCTAGGCGTGAATTTGTTTAGGGTGTAGAAGCTATCGCCAACACAACAGCTACACCCTAAGTAAATGAGCTGCATGACCCAGCGTCAAGGAGTAGTCCGAGAAGACGGGGCAACTCGCTAACTGCGCTAGCTAACCGTTACCCCGGAACACGATCCGCAAGTCGATTAACATCCAGGTCCCCAATTACTGCTTGATAGACAAAAGAAAATGACGTAAAGAAACTTGCCCATAGTTTTACCCTGCCCGAGGATCGAACCCGGATGCACTCACTTGCGAGAATTCCTGAATACGGCCGAAGGTACTGTCCGTTGCAGCTCCATAATATGAAATAATAGGAGGTATTTAAGAACGTAGAGCGTAGGGCATCCCTATAAGCAATGCCTACGGTTGGTATTGAAGAAGCGATATTCGTAGGGATTGCCTATGGATTACTGAAACGTTCATGAGAAAGGGTAGGGCGCCCTATAGAGTAAACCCTGTGAAAACCTATCTTCATAATCTATACATTTACTAACATCTACAATGTCATAACCCACCCAAGCTACCACACATCTACCCACTCAACCACAATGACTAACGCTAGCCCAGACCACCACACTACCACACATAAACCACCACCCAATACCACATGACCACATAACCACCAAACATCATTACAATCACCACACACTACTTCGCAGGGGTCACCTTCAACACAGTGTAAAGCTATCAAGAGTTTGTGCGCACCTAAGACTTGCCAGCATCTTAAAGCTTAGTCAAAGAAAAATATATCGACTTATACTTCATGTTCAATCAAAGACAAAAGTCGTGCCGGGGTTTTGTCCGAAGATAAAATATAACTCGTGAAACATTATGAGATCCCTACCACAAGGCAGAGCACACCAAAAGTTTTAGCCTTTCGGCATATGTTTTCACCAAAATTTCACGACACGACTTTTGTCTTTCATTGTACATTGTGATATATCTGCCTATAGTTGTCATTTAGTCTCTACTGTTCCCGACTTGACTGAGAATGTTTTCTTTGTCGCCTAGGAGAATGTTTTTTTTTTTTTTTTTTTTTTTTACAAGTCTAGTTTGACGCAGCACAGACCAATTTTTCATTATTCTTCACGAGCTGCGCCTCCCACTGTCTTATGTTTTACACGTTAAGCGCTCACGGAAAAAGATACACTGTTCGACTTTTAAGTGTTTGATATGTACCATAATTTAACATAATTAGCGTAATTACTGTCCTACTTATCAAATGTGGATGATGTCAGGTAAAGGAGGAAAGACTTGAAGAGAAGGTATAGGGAGGTGGTGTGATGGGTTGGGAGGAGGAGAGAGGAGGGAACGTGGGGTAAATGTTTTGACATAGAAGGTGATAAAACAAGGGTGACAAGATGTGGTTATGACATGAAGACCTCCTACATGTGGCTGGTAGGTCGGCGCAGACACTGACAAACAACATATCATACTGTTTAATTATTGTTTCATCTTTGCCTTTAGTGATAATAATAACAAAGAAAACTCATTAATCTTATAGAGTTCATCAATCACAATAATGATGAAACTAAATTATAACTGAGTGAAAATAAAATTCTTACTGCAATAATCACATGCCAAGGGATTACCAAACTAGATATCTACCCAAAAGCGTCTCTCCTACACTAAATGCTTCAGCAACGGGTCTCGCCCTCCTGAAGGCTTTAACAATAGGCCCTCACCCCACTGAATTCTTCTACAAATGGCTTGATATCCTGTTGAGACCTTTCCTCAAATAGTTCTTCAACCCACTGAGAGCTTCAACACTGTGACCCTTTTCTCACTTTACAAATGGGTCTACATGTCACTGAAGCCTTCTACAGACGGTACTCAGTCCCAAGGAGGCTTTAGCGACAGCCGGATCGCATCCCACTGAAAACTTAAGCCTCTTAGTGATGAGTGAGGGAGAGAGGGAAACACAGGGGACGGTTTCCTTGTCTTCTGCTTAACCAGGAAATGTGATAAACTATCGCCCGGGTGAAATACGTGTGAGAGGTGAAGAAACGTGAGAAGACGAAAAAAGAAAGAAGAGAGAAGATGATAATGAAATAACAATAAGAAATGAAGATGAAGATAAAAGAAAGGAGAAAAGGACAGTAAAATAAAAATGAAGAAGAAAACAGTAAAATAAAATGAAAAAGAAGAAGAACAAGAAGGAAAAATGTGAGGAGGAAGAAGAAAAGAAATAAGTTAAGGAGACAACGTGAAAATGGAAGAAGAAACATAATAAGAAACACGAAGAAGTGAAAGAAGAGTCAGTAAAAAAAAAAAGTCATCACATCAAGATATCATCGTCTGTATGTCTATGTCAACCAGACGGGGAAAATAACATGACAATTACAGTACATACTATAACAATTAATATTAGTAATGATGGAAGCTCACACAGCGTACTACATCAATAACTGAGTAAACGTCAGCAATAAGGGTCATGGAGTGTGGACCGTGAGAGTCGATCAAGGAATCTGTGTTTTGGGTGAAATGTGTTGGATATTGTTTAGGCAAGGACAAAATGGAGTTGACTTTTGTCTCCGGAAACGAAAAAAAAAGACGTTGAATATTCTGTCATCAAGGAATAAGAATATTTTCTCCTAAAAAAAAAAAAACGCAGCCTCAGGTTCAGTAGGAGGCTCAGTAGGAGGGAAATGACCACAAAGTTAGGTAAATAAGGCGGCCATAAAACCCAAGCCCCATCAGACCGAGTGAGTGTTGACATCCGGACACCCGCCGCTCCTCCCTGGGGGAGTTTTGGAACCTTGCCTCCCATCTCCCGCCCTGTGTCGCACGCCACCACAGGAATCCTTTAAGTCTCTTAAAAAATAATGAACATTATTTTTTTTATTGTTTAGTCACAGAAACATTAAAATAAAATATTTACTGGTAATTTTTATGCCATGATCTTTCTAGGTACTCTCAAGCGTTTGATAAAATAAAATGAAAATCACCGAAAGTATGAAAAAATAGAACAGAACACTCGAAGATTTACAGTGTGCACTAAGAAAAAACTATCAAATATAGATTAAAGGAAGAAGTTCAGTATTATACCAAACTGCGACATAAATAAAGAAAATGTTTACATAAAATATAAACGTCAGATGAAAGGAAGCATAAACTTACTCCTTAGTAGTGAATGTCGCTCATGAAGACTATTACTTAAAGTGATTCTGTTCGAGTAGTTTAAGTGAATAGTTATCCTCGGTTAACCTGTCGTACTCAAGGGCTAAGTTATTGTACTCAAGGGCGAAGTTATCATTGTCAAAGGTTAAGTTGTTGTAATTAAGGGCTAGATTAATGTAGTTAAGGTCTAAGCTATCATAGCCAAGGGTTAAGTTGTCTTACTTATTGCTGAATTATTGTATCCAGGTGAATAAGTTGTACTTTAACTAAAGATTCATTATAGTCAATGCATTACGTTATTATATGTAATAGCTGTCTTATTGGTGGAGGAGGAGGAGGAGGGGGAGGAGGAGGAGGAGGAGGAGGACACAAAAACAACAATGATACGAGACGGACAAAAAGGACAGTCTCTTGTGTGTTTGTAGAGACAGGGAACAGTAGCGGGGTGGGTGTTACTTAACAGCCTGTATTACCGAGTGTGTGTTACTTAATGTATGCTACTTAACGTGTGCTACCGAGAGTGTGTGTGTGTGTGTGCTACTTCACATGTGTTGCTCAATATATGCTAGTTAATGAGTGTGTAATTTAATGTGTGTTACTTAATGTATAGTAGTAGTAGTAGTAGTTGCCACAGTAGTAACAGTAGTCACAACAGTAAAAGTAGTAACAGTAGTAACTGTAATAACAGCAGCAGTATCAGGGAGGAGTTCCCCAGGAGAGTATCGTGTGCTGGGGACCTTTGACAGCGTGTCGGATAATTTATGTGGGTACAAGTGCCCCTCCCTCCCTCCCTCCCTCCCTCCCTTCCTTCCTTTTCCTCCCTCCCTTCTTTCCTCCGTCCCTCCCTCCCTCTCTCCCTCCCCCTCTCCCTCACTGCATCACTCCCTTTGTCTCTTCTTACTTATCTACCTCCCTCCCTTTCTTCCGACAAATCCCTCTTCTCTGCCTTCTCCCTCTTTTCCAAATCCTTTTTCTTCCTCCTCCTTCGCCTTCTACCTTACATCCCCCCCTATCACCCTTTCTCCTCTTGTCTTCCACCACCTCTTCCTCTCCATCCTTCCCTCTTCCTTCACGCCCTTACTACCTCCCTGGTTTTTCCACCTTCTTACATCCTTTCTTTCCTTTTTTTCCCATTTCCTTCATCTCTCTCTCTCTCCGTTTGGCTCATGATATAAATCTTATGTACGTCTCTTGTTTATCATCACACACACACACACACACATAGAGGGATCAGTTGTCACCATCAGAACGTGACCCTCCCTCCAGTCAGTCTGTCTGTCTGTCTGTGAGGAGTAGTGTTTGGTCCCAACACGCGTCTTAATATAAATAGTTCCCTTATTATGTCTGTTAATGTGTCTGTCTTCTGTCTGTTAATGTATCTGTGTCTTCTGTCTGTTAATGTGTCTGTGTCTTAAGTCTGTTAATGTGTCTGTGTCTTCTGTCTGTTACTGTGTCTGTGTCTTCTGTCTGTTAATGTGTCTGTGTCTTCTGTCTGTTAATGTGGCTGTGCCTTCTGTCTGTTAATGTGTCTGTGTCTTCTGTCTGTTAATGTGTCTGTGCCTTCTGTCTGTTAATGTGTCTGTGTCTTCTGTCTGTTAATGTATCTGTGTCTTCTGTCTGCTTATGTGTCTGTGCCTTCTGTCTGTTAATGTGTCTGTGTCTGTATTTGTCTTTGCCTCCTATTTCTATCTAATATACTCTCTCTCTCTCTCTCTCTCTCTCTCTCTCTCTCTCTCTCTCTCTCTCCTAGTCTTAGCAGGGGCGAGGACGGGCCAACAAGGTCAGCCTTGGTTAGTATAAATGGCCAGGCGAGTGTCGACAACCGTGGCCGAGAGCCTATACAGCGCTAGGCTCAGGAGTGAGACTCTCCCGGGGAATCCTACCTAGCCCTGGAGCCTATATAGCTATAATGAGGCTCTACTCTGGAGCCTTACTCACCTTGGAGCCTATTATAACGGTGATAAGACTCTTCTGTAGGAACCTATCTGACCCCAGAAATTATATAACGCTAGTGAGGCTCATCTGGAGGAGCCTACCTGATCCTGGAGCATACATAACGTTAAGTTCAGCAAAGAGGCTCTACAATGGAGCCCACCTCGCCATATGGCCTACATACCGCTAGGCTCAGTGGTAAGACACTCCTGGAGATGCTATCTGATCCTAGAGCCTACATAACGCTAGGCTCAGCTGTAAGACTCTCCCATAGGGACACTTAACTAAAATAAGACACTGTTTCCCTTCTCGTTTACGGTGTTACTCTACCCAGCACCCCATCACCCTCCTCTCTGCCGTTGTTGTCACTCCTGCTGTCCTGTCACTCCTGCTGTCCTGTCACTCCTGCTGCTGTCACTTCTGCTGCTGTCACTCCTGCTTATGTCACTTCTGCTACTGTCACTCCTGCTGCTGTCACTCATGCTGCTGTCACTCTTGCTGCCGTCACTAATGCTGTTGTCACTCCTGCTGCTGTCACTCCCGCTGCTGTCACCCCTGCTGCTGTCACTCCCGCTGTTCCTGTCACTGCTGTTGCTGTCACTCCTGCTGCTGTCAATACTGCTGCTGTCAATACTGCTGCTGTCACTTCTGCTGTTGCTGTCACTACTGCTACTGTCACTACTGCTACTGACACTACTGCTGCTGTCACTATTGTTGCTGTCATTACTGCTGCTGTCACTACTGCTGCAGTCGCTATGCTGCTGTCACTACTGTTGCTGTCACTACTGCTACTGTCACTACTGCTGCTGTCACTACTGTTGCTGTCATTACTGCTGCTGTCACTACTGCTGCATTCGCTATGCTGCTGTCACTACTGTTGCTGTCACTACTGCTGCTGTCACTACTGTTGCTGTCACTCCTGCTGCCGTCACTACTGCTGCTGTCACTACTGCTGCTGTCACTATTGATATTGTCACTGCTGTTGCTGCCACTACTGTTGCTGGCACTGCTGTTATTTCCACTACTGTTGTTGGCACTACTGCTGCCACTACTATTGCTGGCACTGCTGCTGCTGCCACTACTGTTGCTGGCACTGCTGTTACTTCCACTACTGTTGCTGGCACTGCTGTTACTTCCAAAACTGTTGCTGGCACTGCTGCTGCTGCCACTACTGTTGCTGGCACTGCTGTTACTTCCACTACTGTTGCTGCCACTGCTGCTGCTGCCACTACTGTTGCTGGCACCGCTGCTGCTGCCACTACTGTTGCTGGCACCGCTGCTGCTGCCACTACTGTTGCTGGCACTGCTGCTGCTGCCATTACTGTTGCTGGCACCGCTGCTGCTGCCACTACTGTTGCTGGCACTGCTGTTACTTCCATTACTGTTGCTGGCACTGCTGCTGCTGCCACTACTGTTGCTGGCACTGCCGTTACTGCCACTGCTGTTGCTGGCACTGCTGTTACTTCCACTACTGTTGCTGGCACTGCTGCTGCTGCCACTACTGTTGCTGGCACTGCTGTTACTTCCACTACTGTTGCTGGCACTGCTGTTACTTCCACTACTGTTGCTGGCACCGCTGCTGCTGCCAAAACTGTTGCTGGCACTGCTGTTGCTGCCACTACTGTTGCTGGCACTGCTGTTATTTCCACTACTGTTGTTGGCACTACTGCTGCCACTACTGTTGCTGGCACTGCTGCTGCTGCCACTACTGTTGCTGGCACTGCTGTTACTTCCACTACTGTTGCTGGCACTGCTGTTACTTCCAAAACTGTTGCTGGCACTGCTGCTACTGCCACTACTGTTGCTGGCACTGCTGTTACTTCCACTACTGTTGCTGGCACTGCTGCTGCTGCCACTACTGTTGCTGGCACTGCCGTTACTGCCACTACTGTTGCTGGCACAGCTGCTACTTCCACTACTGTTGCTGGCACTGCTGCTGCTGCCACTACTGTTGCTGGCACTGCTGTTACTTCCACTACTGTTGCTGCCACCGCTGCTGCTGCCACTACTGTTGCTGGCACTGCTGTTACTTCCACTACTGTTGCTGGCACTGCTGCTGCTGCCACTACTGTTGCTGGCACTGCTGTTACTTCCACTACTGTTGCTGGCACTGCTGTTACTTCCAAAACTGTTGCTGACACTGCTGCTGCTGCCACTACTGTTGCTGGCACTGCTGTTACTTCCACTACTGTTGCTGGCACTGCTGCAGCTGCCACTACTGTTGCTGGCCCTGCTACTACTGCCACTGCTGCTGCTGCCACTACTGTTGCTGGCACCGCTGCTGCTGCCACTACTGTTGCTGGCACTGCTGCTGCTGCCATTACTGTTGCTGGCACTGCTGTTACTTCCACTACTGTTGCTGCCACCGCTGCTGCTGCCACTACTGTTGCTGGCACTGCTGTTACTTCCACTACTGTTGCTGGCACTGCTGCTGCTGCCACTACTGTTGCTGGCACTGCTGTTACTTCCACTACTGTTGCTGGCACTGCTGTTACTTCCAAAACTGTTGCTGACACTGCTGCTGCTGCCACTACTGTTGCTGGCACTGCTGTTACTTCCACTACTGTTGCTGGCACTGCTGCAGCTGCCACTACTGTTGCTGGCACTGCTGCTGCTGCCACTACTGTTGCTGGCACTGCCGTTACTGCCACTACTGTTGCTGGCACAGCTGCTACTTCCACTACTGTTGCTGGCACTGCTGCTGCTGCCACTACTGTTGCTGGCACTGCTGTTACTTCCACTACTGTTGCTGCCACCGCTGCTGCTGCCACTACTGTTGCTGGCACTGCTGTTACTTCCACTACTGTTGCTGGCACTGCTGCTGCTGCCACTACTGTTGCTGGCACTGCTGTTACTTCCACTACTGTTGCTGGCACTGCTGTTACTTCCAAAACTGTTGCTGACACTGCTGCTGCTGCCACTACTGTTGCTGGCACTGCTGTTACTTCCACTACTGTTGCTGGCACTGCTGCAGCTGCCACTACTGTTGCTGGCCCTGCTACTACTGCCACTGCTGCTGCTGCCACTACTGTTGCTGGCACCGCTGCTGCTGCCACTACTGTTGCTGGCACTGCTGCTGCTGCCATTACTGTTGCTGGCACTGCTGCTGCTGCCACTACTGTTGCTGGCACTGCTGTTACTTCCACTACTGTTGCTGGCACTGCTGCTGCTGCCACTACTGTTGCTGGCACCGCTGATGCTGCCACTACTGTTGCTGGCACTGCTGTTACTTCCACTACTGTTGCTGGCACTGCTGCTGCTGCCACTACTGTTGCTGGCACTGGTGCTGCTGCCGCTACTGTTGCTGGCAATGCTGCTGCTGCAACTACTGTTGCTGGCACTGCTGTTACTTCCACTACTGTTGCTGGCACTGCTGCTGCTGCCACTACTGTTGCTGGCACCGCTGCTGCTGCCACTACTGTTGCTGGCACTGCTGTTACTTCCAGTACTGTTGCTGGCATTTGCTCCTGCTACCACTACTGTTGCTGGCACTGCTGCTGCTGCCACTACTGTTGTTGGCACTGTTGTTACTTCCACTACTGTTGTTGGCACTGCTGCTGACTGCCACTACTGTTGCTGGCTCTGCTGCTGCTGTCACTACTGTTTGCTGTCATTTTTGTTCCTGCTGCTGTTACTACTGTTGCTGTCAATACTGTTGCTGTCACTAATGTTACTGTTACTGTTGCTGTCACTACTGTTGCTGTAACTAATGTTGCTGTCACTGCTGTTGTTGCTGCTGACACTACTGCTGCTGTCAGTGCTGGTGCTCCTGCTGTCACTGTTACTGCTGTTAGTACTGTTGCTGCTACTGTTGTTGTCACTACTGTTGCTGTTACTACTGTTGCTGTCACCACTGTTGCTGTTGTCACTACTGTTGGTGTCACTGCCGTTGTTGCTGCTGTCAATACTGCTGTTGCTGTCATTACTCTTGCTGTCACTACTGTTGCAATCACTACTTTTGTTGCTCCTATTGCTGTTACTACTGCTGTTGCTGCCGTCACTACTGTTGCTGTCATTACTCTTGTTGTCACTACTGTTGCTGTCACTTCTGTTGCTGTCACTACTGTTGCAATCACTACTTTTGCTGCTACTATTGCTGTCACTACTGTTGCTGTCACTACTGTTGCTGTCACTACTGTTGCTGTCAAAACTGTTGTTGTTACTATTGTTGCTGTCACTACTGTTGCTGTCAGTACTGTTGCTTCTACTGTTACTATGACCTACTGTTGCTGCTACTGCTGCTGTCAATACTGTTACTGTCAATAATGTTGTGGTCATTACTGTTGCTGTCATTGCTGTTACTGCTACTGTTGCTGTCACTACTGTTGCTGCTACTATTGCTCTCACTACTGTTGCTGCAACTGATTTTCTCACTACTGTTGCTGTCTATTGTTGCTGTCAAAACTGGTGCTGGCACTACTGTTGCTGTCACTACTGTTGCTGTCACTACTGTTGCTGTCACTACTGTTGCTGTCAATACTGTTGCTGGCACTACTGTTGCTGTCACTACTGTTGCTGCCACTACTGTTGCTGCCACTACTGTTGCTGTCACTACTATTGCTGTCAATACTGTTGCTGTCACTACTGTTGCTGCCACTATACTGCTGTCACTACAGTTGCTGTCACACCAGCTGCTGTCAATACTGTTGCTGTCACTACTGATCCTGTCACTTCTACTGCTGCCACTATTGATATTGTCACTGCTGTTGCTGCCACTACTGTTGCTGGCACTGCTGTTATTTCCACTACTGTTGTTGGCACTACTGCTGCCACTACTGTTGCTGGCACTGCTGCTGCTGCTGCCACTACTGTTGCTGGCATTGCTGCTGTTACATCCACTACTGTTGCTGGCACTGCTGTTACTTCCAAAACTGTTGCTGGCACTGCTGTTACTTCCACAACGGTTGCTGGCACTGCTACTGCTGCCACTACTGTTGCTGGCACTGCTGTTACTTCCAAAACTGTTGCTGGCACTGCTGTTACTTCCACAACGGTTGCTGTCACTGCTGCTGCTGCCACTACTGTTGCTGGCACTGCTACTGCTGCCACTACTGTTGCTGGCTCTGCTGTTACATCCACTACTGTTGCTGGCACTGCTGTTACTTCCACTACTGTTGCTGGCACTGCTGCTGCTGCCACTACTGTTGCTGGCTCTGCTGTTACTTCCACTACTGTTGCTGGCACTGCTGTTACTTCCACTACTGTTGCTGTCACTGCTGCTGCTGCCACTACTGTTGCTGGCACTGCTGCTGCTGCCACTACTCTTGCTGGCACTGCTGTTACTGCCACTACTGTTTCTGGCACTGCTCTTACTTCCACTACTGTTGCTGGCACTGCTGCTGCTGCCACTACTGTTCCTGGCACCGCTGCTGCTGCCACTACTGTTGCTGGCACTGCTGTTACTTCCACTACTGTTGCTGGCACTGCTGTTACTTCCACTACTGTTGCTGGCACTGCTCCTGCTACCACCACTGTTGTTGGCACTGTTGTTACTTCCACTACTGTTTTTGGCACTGCTGCTGCCACTACTGTTGCTGGCACTGCTGCTGCTGCCACTACTGTTGCTGGCACTGCTGCTGCTGCCACTACTGTTGCTGGCACTGCTGTTACTTCCACTACTGTTGCTGGCACTGCTGTTACTTCCACTACTGTTGCTGTCACTACTGCTGCTGCCACTACTGTTGCTGGCACTGCTGTTACTGCCACTACTGTTGCTGGCACTGCTGTTACTTCCACTACTGTTGCTGGCACTGCTGCTGCTGCCACTACTGTTGCTGGCACCGCTGCTGCTGCCACTACTGTTGCTGGCACTTCTGTTACTGCCACTACTGTTGCTGGCACTGCTGCTTGCTGTCCACTACTGTTGCTGGCACTGCTGCTGCTGTCACTACTGTTGCTGTCACTGCTGCTGCTGCTCACTACTGTTGCTGTCACTGCTGTTGCTGTCCACTACTGCTGTTGCTGTGCACTGCTGTTGTACTGTCCACTACTGTTGCTGTCCACTGCTGCTGCTGTCACTACTGTTGTTGTGCACTGCTTGTTACTGTTCCACTACTGTTTGCTGTCACTACTGCTTGCTGTCACTACTGTTGCTGTCACTGCTGTCTGCTACTCACTACTGTTGCTGTCACTACTGCTGTCACTACTGTTGCTGTCACTACTGTTGCTGTCACTACTGCTGCTGCCACTACTGTTGCTGTCACTGCTGTTGCTGCCACTACTGTTGCTGGCACTGCTGTTACTTCCACTACTGTTGCTGGCACTGCTGCTGCTGCCACTACTGTTCCTGGCACCGCTGCTGCTGTCCACTACTGTTGCTGATCCTGTCACTTCTACTGCTGCCACTACTGTTGCTGGCACTGCTGTTGCTGCCACTACTGTTGCTGGCACTGCTGTTATTTCCACTACTGTTGTTGGCACTACTGCTGCCACTACTGTTGCTGGCACTGCTGCTGCTGCCACTACTGTTGCTGGCACTTCTGTTACTTCCACTACTGTTGCTGGCACTACTGCTGCCACTGCTGTTGCTGGCACTGCTGCTGCTACCACTACTGTTGCTGGCACTGCTGTTATTTCCACTACTGTTGCTGGCACTACTGCTGCCACTGCTGTTGCTGGCACTGCTGCTGCTACCACTACTGTTGCTGGCACTTCTGTTACTTTCACTACTGTTGCTGGCACTGCTGTTACTTCCAAAACTGTTGCTGGCACTGCTGTTGCTTCCACTACTGTTGCTGGCACTGCTGCTGCTGCCACTACTGTTGCTGGCTCTGCTGTTACTTCCACTACTGTTGCTGGCACTGCTGTTACTTCCACTACTGTTGCTGGCACTGCTCCTGCTGCCACCACTGTTGTTGGCACTGTTGTTACTTCCACTACTGCTTTTGGAACTACTGCTGCTGCCACTACTGTTGTTGGCACTGCTCCTGCTACCACTACTGTTGCTGGCACTGCTGTTACTTCCACTACTGTTGCTGTCACAACTGCTGCTGCCACTACTGTTGCTGGCACTGCTGTGACTGCCACTACTGTTGATGGCACTGCTGTTATTTCCACTACTGTTGTTGGAACTACTGCTGCCACTACTGTTGCTGGCACTGCTGCTGCTGCCACTACTGCTGCTGGCAATGCTGTTACTTCCACTACTGTTGCTTGCACTGCTGCTGCTGCCACTACTGTTGTTGGCTCTGCTGTTACTTCCACTACTGTTGCTGGCACTGCTGTTACTTCCACTACTGTTGCTGGCACTGCTGCTGCTGCCACTACTGTTGCTGGCACTGCTCCTGCTACCACTACTGTTGCTGGCACTGCTGTTACTTCCACTACTGTTGCTGTCACTGCTGCTGCTGCCACTACTGTTGCTGGCACCGCTGCTGCTGCCACTACTGTTGCTGGCACCGCTGCTGCTGCCACTACTGTTGCTGGCACCGCTGCTGCGGCCACTACTGTTGCTGGCACCTCTGCTGCTGCCACTACTGTTGCTGGCACTGCTGTTACTTCCACTACTGTTGCTGGCACTGCTCCTGCTACCACTACTGTTGCTGGCACTGCTTTTACTTCCACTACTGTTGCTGGCACTGCTCCTGCTACCACTACTGTTGCTGGCACTGCTGTTACTTCCACTACTGTTGTTGGCACTACTGCTGCTGCCACTACTGTTGTTGGCACTGCTGCTGCTGCCACTACTGTTGTTGGCACTGTTGTTACTCCCACTACTGTTTTTGGCACTGCTGCTGCTGCCACTACTGTTGCTGGCACTGCTCCTGCTACCACTACTGTTGCTGGCACTGCTGCTGCTGCCACTACTGTTGTTGGCACTGTTGTTACTTCCACTACTGTTTTTGGCACTGCTGCTGCTGCCACTACTGTTGCTGGCACTGCTGCTGCTACCACTACTGTTGCTGGCACTGCTTTTACTTCCACTACTGTTGCTGGCACTGCTCCTGCTACCACTACTGTTGCTGGCACTGCTGCTGCTGCCACTACTGTTGTTGGCACTGTTGTTACTTCCACTACTGTTTTTGGCACTGCTGCTGCTGCCACTACTGTTGCTGGCACTGCTGCTGCTGTCACTACTGTTTGCTGTCACTTTTGTTCCTGCTGCTGTTACTACTGTTGCTGTCACTAATGTTGCTGTTACTGTTGCTGTCACTACTGTTGCTGTAACTAATGTTGCTGTCACTGCTGCTGTTGCTGCTGACACTACTGTTGCTGTCAGTGCTGTTGCTGCTGCTGTCACTGTTACTGCTGTTAGTACTGTTGCTGCTACTGTTGTTGTCACTAGTGTTGCTCTTACTACTGTTGCTGTCACCACTGTTGCTGTTGTCACTACTGTTGGTGTCACTGCCGTTGTTGCTGCTATCACTACTGCTGTTGCTGTCATTACTCTTGTTGTCACTACTGTTGCTGTCACTACTGTTGCTGTCACTACTGTTGCAATCACTACTTTTGCTGCTACTATTGCTGTCACTACTGTTGCTGTCACTACTGTTGCTGTCACTACTGTTGCTGTCACTACTATTGCTTTTACTGTTGCCGTTACTAGTGTTACTATGACCTAATGTTGCTGCTATCTGCTGCTGTCAATACTGTTACTGTCAATAATGTTGTTGTCATTACTGTTGCTGTCATTGCTGTTACTGCTACTGTTGCTGCTACTATTGCTCTCACTACTGTTGCTGCTACTGATTTTCTCACTACTGTTGCTGTCTATTGTTGCTGTCAATACTGGTGCTGGCACTACTGTTGCTGTCAATACTGTTGCTGGCACTACTGTTGCTGTCACTACTGTTGCTGTCACTACTGTTGCTGGCACTTCTGTTGTTGCCACTACTGTTGCTGTCACTATGGTTGCTGTCACTACTGTTGCTGTTGCAACTGTTGCTGTCACTACATGTTGCTGTCACTACTGTTGCTGTCACTTCTGCTGTTGCTGCCACTATTGTTTCTGTCACTGCTGTTGTTGCTGCTGTAACTAATATTGCTGTCAGTGCTGTTGCTGCTGCTGTCACTGTTACTGCTGTTATTACTGTTGCTGTCACTACTGTTGCTGTTGCTGTCACTTCTGCTGTTGCTGCCACTATTGTTTACGTCAGTGTTGTTGCTGCTGCTGTAATTGCCACTGCTACCAGTATTGTTGCTGTCACTACTGTTGCTATTACTGATGCTGTCACAGTTGTTGTTGCTGCTCTCACTACTGTTGCTGTCAGTGCTGTTGCTGTTACTGTTGCTGTAAAAACTGTTGCTGTCACTGCTGTTGTTGCTGCTCTCACTACCTGTTGCTGTCAGTGCTGTTGCTGCTACTGTTGCTGTCACTGCTGTTGCTGCTACTGTCACTACTGTTGCTGTAACTACTGTTGCTGTTACTGCTGTTGCTGCTACTGTCAATACTGTTGTTGTCACTACTGTTGCTGTTACTAATGTTGCTCCTACATTTACTACTGTTGCTGTCACTACTGTTGCCGTTACTGCTGTTGCTGCTAATGTCACTACTGTTGCTGTCACTACTGTTGTTGTCACTGTTGTTGCTGCTACTGTCACTACTGCAGCTGACACTACTGTTGCTGTTACTGCTGTTGCTGTCACTACTGTTGTTGTCACTGCTGTTGCTGCTACTGTCACTACTGTTCCTGTCACTATTGTTGCTGTTACTGCTCTTGATGCTACTGTTACTACTGCTGTTGTCACTGCTGCTGCTACAGTCACAACTGTTGGTGTCACTACTGTTGCAGCTACTGATGTTGCTGCTACTGTCACTACTGTTGTTGTTGTCACTGTTGCTGCTACTGTCACTACTGATGCTGTCACTACTATTGCTACTACTGCTCTTGCTGCTACTGTCACTACTATTGTTGTCACTGTTGCTCATACTCTCACTAATGTTGCTCTCACTACTGTTGCTGTTACTGCTCTTGCTGCTACTGTCACTACTGTTGTTGTCACTGCTGTTGCTGCTATTGCCACGTCACTACTGTTGCTGTTACTGCTGTTGCTGCTATTGTCACTACTGTTGCTGTTATTGCTTTAGCTGCTACTGTCACTGCTGTTGTTGTCACTGCTGCTGCTACTGTCACTACTGTTGCTGTCACTACTGTTGCCGTTACTGCTGTTGCTGTTAATGGCACTACTGTTGCTGTCACTACTGTTGTTGTCACTCCTGTTGCTGCTACTGTCACTAATGTTGTTGTCACTGCTGCTGCCACTGTCACTACTGTTGCTGTCACTACTGTTGCCGTTACTGCTGTTGCTGTTAATGGCACTACTGTTGCTGTCACTACTGTTGTTGTCACTCCTGTTGCTGCTACTGTCACTAATGTTGTTGTTAATGCTGTTGCTGCTACCGTCACTACTGTTGCTGTCACTACTGTTGCTGCTACTACTGTCACTACTGTTGCTGTCACTACTGTTGCTGTTACTACTGCTGCTGCCACTGTCACTACTGTTGCTGTCACTACTGTTGTTGAACTGCTGTTGCTGCTACTGTCACTACTGTTGCTGTCACTACCGTTGCTGCTACTGTCACTATGTGCTGTCACTACTGTCGCTGTTACTACTGTTGCTGCTACTGTCACTACTGTTGTTGTCACTACTGTTGCTGTTACTGCTGTTGCTGCTACTGTCACTACTGTTGCTGTCACTGCTGTTGCTGTTACTGTCACTACTGTTGCTGTCACTACTGTTGCTGTCACTAACGTTGCTGTTGCTACTGTTGCTGCTATTGTCACTACTGTTGCTGTCACTACTGTTGCTGCTACTGTCACTACTGTTGCTGTCACTACTATTGTTGTCACTGCTGTTGCTGCTACTGTCACTACTGTTGCTGTTACTACGGTTGCTGTCACAACTGTTGTTGTCACTGATGTTGCTGCTACTGTCACTACTGTTGCTGTCACTACTGTTGTTTTCACTACTGTTGCTGCTACTGTCACTACTGTTGCTGTCACTACGGTTGCTGTTACTACTGTTGCTGCTACAGTCACTAATGTTGCTGTCACTACTGTTGCTGTTACTACTGTTGCTGCTACTGTCACTACTGCTGCTGTCACTACTGTTTTGTGACTGCTGTTGCTGCTACTGTCACTACTGTTGCTGTCACTACGGTTGCTGTCACTACTGTTGCTGTCACTACTGTTGTTGTCACTGCTGTTGTTGCTACTGTCACTACTGTTGCTGTCACTACTGTTGCTGTCACTATTGTTGCTACTACTGCTCTTGCTGCAACTGTTACTACTGTTGTTGTCACTGCTGCTGCTATTGTCACTACTGTTGCTGTCACTGCTCTTGTTGTCACTGCTGTTGCTGCTACTGTCACTAGAGTTGTTGTCACTGCTGCTGCTACTGTCACTACTGTTGCTGTCACTACTGTTGCTGTTACTGCTCTTGCTGCTACTGTCACTGCTGTTGTTGTCACTGCTGTTGCTGCTACTGTCACTACTGTTGTTGTCACTGCTGCTGCTACTATCACTACTGTTGCTGTCACTACTGTTGCTGTTACTGCTCTTGCTGCTACTGTCACTACTTTTGTTGTCACAGCTGCTGCTGCTACTGTCAACAACTGTTGCTGTCACTACTGTTTTTGTCACTGCTGTTGCTGCTACTGTCACTACTGTTGCTGTCACCACTGTTGTTGTCACTGCTTTTGATGCTACTGTCACTACTGTTGTTGTCACTGTTGCTGATACTGTCACTACTGTTGCTGTCACTACTGTTGCTGCTGCTGTCACTACTGCTGCTCTTACTGTTGTTGTCACTGTTGCTGTCACTACTGTTGCTGCCACTGTCGCTACTGTTGTTGTCACTGCTGTTGCTGCTACTGTCACTACTGTTGTTGTCAATGCTGCTGCTACTTTCACTACTGTTGCTGTCACTACTGTTGGTGTTACTGCTGTTGCTGCTACTGTCACTAGTGTTGTTGTCACTGCTGCTGCTACTGTCACTACTGTTGCTGTCACTACTGTTGCTGTTACTGCTGTTGCTGCTACTGTCACTACTTTTGTTGTCACTGCTACTGCTGCTACTGTCACTAATGTTGCTGTCACTACTGTTGTTGTCACTGCTGTTGCTGCTACTGCCACTACTGTTGCTGTCACTACTGTTGCTGTCACTGCTGTTGCTGCTACTGTCACTACTGTTGCTGTCACCACTGTTGTTGTCACTGCAATTGATGCTACTGTCACTACTGTTGTTGTCACTGTTGCTGCTACTGTCACTACTGTTGCTGTCACTACTGTTGCTGCTGCTGTCACTACTGCTGCTCTTACTGTTGTTGCTGTCACTACTGTTGTTGTCACTGTTGCTGTCACTACTGTTGTTGCCACTGTCGCTATCAGTGCTGTTACTGCTACTGTCAATACTGTTGCTGTCACTACTGTTGCTGCTACTATCAATACTGTTGATATAACTACTGTTGCTATCATTGCTGTTGCTGCTACTGTCGCTACTGGTGTTGTCACTTCTGTTGCTGCTACTGTCACTACTGTTGTTGTCAATGCTGCTGCTACTTTCACTGCTGTTGCTGTCACTACTGTTGGTGTTACTGCTCTTGATGCTACTGTCACTACTGTTGTTATCAATGCTGTTGCTGCTACTGTCACAACTGTTGTTGTCACTTCTGTTGCTACTGTCAGTACTGTTGCTGTCACTACTGTTGCTGTTACTGCTCTTGCTGCTACTGTCACTACTGTTGTTGTCACCGTTGCTGATACTGTCACTACTGTTGCTGTCACTACTGTTGCTGTTACTGCTTGCTGCTACTGTCACTACTGTTGTTGTCACTGCTGTTGCTGCTACTGTCACTACTGTTGCTGTCACGACTGTTGCTGTTACTGCTTTAGCTGCTACTGTCACTGCTGTTGTTGTCACTGCTGCTGCTACTGTCACTACTGTTGCTGTCACTACTGTTGCTGTTCCTACTGTTTCGCCTTCTGTCACTACTGTTGTTGTCACTCCTGTTGCTGCTACTGTCACTACTGTTGTTGTTACTGCTGTTGCTGCTTCCGTCACTACTGTTGCTGTTACTTTTCTTGCTGCTACTGTCACTACTGTTGTTGTCACTGGTGCTGCTACTGTCACTACTGTTGCTGTCACTACTGTTGCTGTTACTACTGTCACTGCTACTGTCACTACTGTTGTTGTCACTACTGTTGCTGCTGCTGTCACTACTGCTGCTCTTACTGTTGTTGCTGTCACTACTGTTGTTGTCACTGTTGCTGTCACTACTGTTGCTGCCACTTTCGCTGTCAGTGCTCTTACTGCTACTGTCACTACTATTGTTGTCAATGCTGCTGCTACTTTCACTACTGTTGCTGTCACTACTGTTGCTCTTACTGCTCTTGATGCTACTATCACCACTGTTGTTGTCACTGCTGTTCCTGCTACTGTCACTACTGTTGTTGTCACTGCTGCTGCTAATGTCACTACTGTTGCTGTCACGACTGTTGCTGTTACTGCTCTTGCTGCTACTGTCATTACTGTTGATGTCACTGTTGCTGATACTTTCACTACTGTTGCTGTCCCTACTGTTGCTGTTACTGCTCTTGCTGCTACTGTCACTACTGTTGCTGTCACAACTGCTGCTGCTACTGTTACGTCACTACTGTTGCTGTTACTGCTTTTGCTGCTACTGTCACTACTGTTGCTGTCACTACTGTTGCTGTTATTGCTTTAGCTGCTACTGCCACTGCTGTTGTTGTCACTGCTGCTGCTACTGTCACTACTGTTGCTGTCACTACTGTTGTTGTCACTACTGTTGTTTTCACTACTGTTGCTGCTACTCTCACTACTGTTGCTGTCACTACGGTTGCTGTTACTACTGTTGCTGCTACAGTCACTAATGTTGCTGTCACTACTGTTGCTGTTACTACTGTTGCTGCTACTGTCACTACTGTTGTTGTCACTGCTATTGCTGCTACTGTCACTACTGTTGTTGTTACTGCTGTTGCTGCTACCGTCACTACTGTTGCTGTTACTTCTCTTGCTGCTACTGTCACTACTGTTGTTGTCACTGGTGCTGCTACTGTCACTACTGTTGCTGTCACTACTGTTGCTGTTACTACTGTCACTCCTACTGTCACTGCTGTTGCTGTCACTACTGTTGCTGTTACTGTCACTACTGTTGTTGAAACTGCTGTTGCTGCTACTGTCACTACTGTTGCTGTCACTACCGTTGCTGCTACTGTCACTATTTGCTGTCACTATTGTTGCTGTTAATACTGTTGCTGCTACTGTCACTACTTTTGCTCTCACTACTGTTGCTGTTAATGCTGTTGCTGCTACTGTCACTACTGTTGCTGTCACTACTGTTGCTGTTACTGTCACTACTGTTGCTGTCAGTACTGTTGCTGTCACTACTGTTGCTGCTACTGTCACTACTGTTGCTGTCACTACTGTTGTTGTCACTGCTGTTGCTGCTACTGTCACTACTGTTGCTGATACTGTCGCCACTGTTGCTGTCACTACTGTTGTTGTCACTGATGTTGATGCTACTGTCACTACTGATGCTGTCACTACTGTTGCTGCTACTGTCACTAGTGTTGCTGTCACTACTGTTGCTGTCACTACTGTTGCTGTCACTACTGTTGCTGCTACAGTCACTACTGTTGCTGTCACTACTGTTGCTGTTACTATTGATGCTGCTACTGTCACTAATGTTGCTGTCACTACTGTTGTTGTCACTGCTGTTGCTGCTACTGTCACTACTGTTGCTGTCACTACGGTTGCTGTCACTACTGTTGCTGTCACTACTGTTGTTGTCACTGCTGTTGCTGCTACTGTCACTACTGTTGCTGTCACTACTGTTGCTGTCACTACTGTTGCTGTCACTACGGTTGTTGTCACTGCTGTTGCTGCTACTGTCACTACTGCTACTGTCACTACTGTTGCTGTCACTACTGTTGCTGTCACTGCTGTTGCTACTACTGTCACTACTGGTTCTGTCACTACTGTTGCTGTTACTGCTCTTGCTGCAACTGTTACTACTGTTGTTGTCACTGCTGCTGCTATTGTGACTACTGTTGTTGTCAATGCTGTTGCTGCTATTGTCACTACTGTTGTATTCACTGCTGCTGCTACTGTCACTACTTTTTGCTGTCACTACTGTTGCTACTACTGTCACGACTGCTGCTCTCACTACTGTTGCTGCTACTGTCACACCTGTTGCTGTTACTGCTCTTGCTGCTACTGTCACTACTGTTGTTGTCACTGCTGCTGCTGCTACTGTCACTACTGTTACTGTTACTACTGTTGTTGTCACTGCTGTTACTGCTACTGCCACTACTGCTGCTGTCACTACTGTTGCTGCTACTGCCACTACTGTTGCTGTCACTGCTGTTGCTGCTACTGTCACTACTGTTGTTGTCACTGCTGTTGCTGCTACTGTCACTACTGTTGTTGTCACTGCTGTTGCTGCTACTGCCACTACTGCTGCTGTCACTACTGTTGCTGCTACTGCCACTACTGCTACTGTCACTACTGTTGTTGTCACTGCTGTTGCTGCTACTGTCACTACTGTTGTTGTCACTGCTGTTGCTGCTACTGTCACTACTGTTGTTGTCACTGCTGTTGCTGCTACTGCCACTACTGCTGCTGTCACTACTGCTGCTGCTACTGTCACTACTGTTGCTGTCACTACTGTTGCTGTTACTGCTCTTGCTGCTACTGTCACTACTGTTGTTGTCACTGCTGTTGCTGCTACTGTCACTACTGTTGTTGTCACTGCTGTTGCTACTGTCACTACTGTTGCTGTCACTACTGTTGCTGTTACTGCTGTTGCTGCTACTGTTACTACTGTTGCTGTCAATGCTGTTGCTGCTACTGTCACTACTGTTGTTGTCAATGTTGCTGCTACTGTCACTACTGTTGTTGTCACCACTGTTGTTGTCACTGCTATTGCTGCTACTGTCACTACTGTTGTTGTCACTGTTGCTGTCACTACTGTTGCTGCTGCTGTCACTACTGCTGCTGTTACTGTTGTTGCTGTCACTACTGTTGTTGTCACTGTTGCTGTCACTACTGTTGCTGCTACTGTCGCTGTCAGTGCTGTTGCTGCTACTGTCAACACTGTTGCTGTCGCTGCTGTTGCTGCTACTGTCAATACTGTTGATATAATTACTGTTGCTATCATTGCTGTTGCTGCTACTGTCGCTGTCAGTGCTGTTGCTGCTACTGTCAATACTGTTGCTGTCACTGCTGTTGCTGCTACTGTCAATACTGTTGGTATAACTAATGTTGCTGTAATTACTGTTGCTGTCACTACTGTTGCTGTCACACACACACACACACACACACACACACATAATAATCACATAATTGAGCATTAATTCAACTTCTTTCATTACCCACATACCTTCCTTCTCTCCCCTTACTTGACCTTCCTTCTCTCCCCCCTTCTTTGCCACTTTTCCCTTCCCTCTACTTTACCTCCCTTACATTTTCTTTTCTTTACCTCCCTTCCCTCTTCCTTACCTTCCTTCCCCTCACTTTACCTCCCTTTGCTTCCCTTTACTTTACCTCCCCCCTCCCCGTCTACATTTCCTCCCTTCTTCCCCTCCCCCCTTCAACATACTCCTGTTGGCTGTAGACTTCCGTAAGCACCAGTTGAAAAAAAAAATCTTATGGACCTCGACGAAGCAGTGATCTGTCTCGGCTCCTGACAAGTGAAGCGACAGGGGAGGAGAGAGTAGGGGAGGTGGGAGGGGAGGGGAGGGGAGAGGAGAGGGTGAAGGGAAGGGAGACGGCAAAGGAAAGGGGAAGGGTGAGGGGAGAAGCAGAGAGTAGTAAGAGAAGAGGGGAACGAAGGGGCAAGTCTTGTTCTTGTCCAGGTGAGAAAGCTTAATTAGTTCCCAGGTGACTATTCGTTCTCTACTGATATCTCTATATAATATAACTATTTCCTTCACTACATACTAATCAAACCTTATTAATAGATATTTCACTATTTACATTATTTATCTTATACGTATATCTATTGTTTTGAAAGCTAATATGCCTTATTAACATCTTTATAGAAAATATATATATATACTGTATATATATATAAAAAAATATATATATATATATATATATATATGTATATATATATATATATATATATATATATATATATATATATATATATAGAGAGAGAGAGAGAGAGAGAGAGAGAGAGGCAATATGTCTGGCCGCACACTTTGTTATTCACTTTTGCGTGAGATGTATTCAAGTACATTGTGTATTTAGTTCTACACTATATATAGGGAATGATATAGCTACTGTGTGTAAGAAAGTGGATACACTATTAATATGTCGGCTATATTGTAATTATATATATTGTGTTGTGCCATTTCACACACAATGTGCTTGGGATCTGCCCCTAAAGGGTTCAATCTTCACACAGTCAAGGGCGTAGGGTTCAAGTGTGTGGCCATATGTTTGACTACACACTTTACATTTAGTTTTGTTCACATCTGCTTGAGGGATATACTGCCAGAGGTACATACAATAAAAAAAAGTATCCCACGGATTATGTGCGAAACAATATGACACCAGGGAGGAGGGATAATGGAATATGGTGTTGGTCCTGTGTTATGGTGGTAGTCCTGCTGTCCTTGCCTGAGGGTGTCCTCACATACATGTTGCTAACGACGTATCCTGCCGTATATATAGTTGATGTTATAACTGAATATGAACACATCAGGTGATGTATGGATCATTACGAAAGTCAGCAGACCCTCCCTGTGCGATACTTTTTTTACTGTATGTACTTCTATCCTAATCCTAGTCTAGCGGTTACAACGCCTTGTAATCAAAAGAGCTTGTTACTTGCTTCATATACATGTTTCACTTGATACATCTCATCATTGTAAACAATGGAATGATAATTTCCTGTTTGCACTTATCTACTGGCGTCAAATTCATCAACAAGCTCTTTCCTTATTACAGGTTTAAGGGATGTTTATGACAGACCTAAATTGTGATCAACAGTGTCTTTGTTAGACAACTTGTGTGTCGGTGTGTGGTGTTAACTGTGAACCTCTGAATTGGCTCTTTATGTTAATTTCAATTCAATTTCAACTGTTTATTCCTTGATAGAGGAAGCGGGATCCTAGTGCTGTCACTAGGTACCCCTGTACAATAACACCAGAAGCATCTGGCAAGTGTGACAAGTATATATAGTATAAATATTATAAAGGGGCTTACTAAAGCCATAGGAAGGAAGGATATACCTTAAACACATCATCAATATTATTTACATATTATCTGGTCAGTAAGGGGAGGATCATCGTGTCTCCGTCAGGGGGTCGTGGAGTGGTGGTCCAGCAGGCGTCACGGAAGCGTTGTGTGTGGGTTTAATGTTAAGAGTTTAACAGGTGTTAATGTTAAGTGACAATTAAAGGTTAAAGTTAAGTATTGACCAGGTGTTAATGTTAAGTGTTGACCAGGTGTTAATGTTAAGTATTGATCAAGTGTTATTGGTAAGAGTTGACCTGGTGTTAATGTTAAGAGTTAACCAGGTGTTATTGTTAAAAGTTGACCAGGTATTACTGTTAAGGGTTGACCAGGTGTTAATGTTAAGTGTTGACCAGGTGTTAATGTTAAGAATTGACCAGGTGTTAATGTAAGTGTTGACCAGGTGTTAATGTTAAGTGTCGACCAGGTGTTAATGTTAAGGGTTGACCAGGTGTTAATGTTAAGAATTGACCAGGTGTTAATGTAAGTGTTGACCAGGTGTTAATGTTAAGTTTCGACCAGGTGTTAATATTAGGTGTTGACCAGGTGTTAATGTTAAGAGTTGACCAGGTGTTAATGTCAAGTGTCGACCAGGTGTTAATGTTAAGAGTTGACCAGGTGTTAATATTAAGTGTTGACCAGGTGTTAATGTTAAGTGTCGACCAGGTTGTTTAAAGGGGGTAGCCCTGGGCTATGGTTCACGTACCATAACTAAGAGTACAAGAAGCAGGGTGGAGGGAGAGTCAAGATAAATGGTGGGAAGGAGGGACGAGAATGGAGGGAGGAAGGAAAGACCAGCGAGAGGGAAGTTGGGAGGGTGGCCGAGAAGGAGCGAAGTAGGGAGGGAGGTCCAGAGGGTGGTCGAGAAGGAGGGAGGGAAAGAAGGAGGGAGGGAGGGAGGGGTCGGTCACTCACTGTACCTTCTCTGTGCCTGATTGGGCCATCACTTACCGAGGTATGGTGGTGGTGACAGACACAAAGACAGACAGAGACAGACAGACAGACAACAGAGAGCGCCCAGACATACCAACAGAGAAACAAACGGATATAAAGGCGAGTCATAAAACATACAACAAAACAGACCAACGGACTGAAAATTGGACAAATAAATGGACATATCGAGTGAAGGGAAGAACAGCAGATTGAGAAATTAAGAGATACACAGACAGACACACAGATAAACTAACAGATAGAAAGACAGACAGACAGGCAGACAGACAGACAGGCAGACAGACAGACAGGCAGACAGAGAGACAAATCAAGGAGTGACACAAGGGATGTGATTCATGGACAGGAGAAATATTCAAATAAAAAACAATAATTAAGAAATGGAAAAAAAAGGGAACGTGAGAGAAACCATAGAAAGGTAATTAAAATGTACAAATATAATGAGAGAAATTTAAAGTAATTTAACCCCATAAAAATAACTTAAAGCTATAGGTAAGTAATTAAACCTATGGCAAAATAATTAAAACTGATGGAAAATTAATAAACCCACGGAAAAATAGTTAAACCAACGTCAAAATACAGTTAAACAAATGAAAAAGTAATTAAACCCATGAAAAGGTAATAAAAATTAAAAAAATAATAATTAGAACGTGTAAAAATAAATAAGAGACATAAAAATAATTACAACAGATAAAAAATAATTAAATTCCTTCGATAAATAATTAAACCTCGTAGGAAAATAATGAAAAAAATAAACAATTTATCAATACTGTTAGAAAACTCATTAAACTTCAAGATAAAAATTATTAATACATGACAAAAAAAATCATTACTACTCAATCAATTTCTCAGCGTCCTGCCACACCAGATAGATAGATAACTAGATATATAGATAGATAGATAGATAGATAGATAGATAGGAAAGTCGTCTTCCAAAATTACTTTGATTTGGTATGTATACGGACAATGCAGGTGTACTGTACAGTCTAGGTTACAGGTACACCCGCACCAGAGGACAGTCAGGGTATGAGACTCATTCCCGGGACACAGCTTCACTGCTTCACACGCACTTTTAACCCTGAGTGTACAGTATATATATACTCAGTAGGTACACGGGACCATCATTCACTATGGTTCAGGTGATAAATATTACTCCAAAGTGAAAATGTTAGAATACTCCTAACTGGTTGACTTTTGGCTAAAACACTAAAATATCATCCAGAATAGCTCCATAATTATACTGATACAATAATAGTTATGTTCATTTTGCACCAGAGAGAAAATGATATTGGTAAATATAAATTAATGAAAAAGTTTAGTAATCCTCACATGTAAATAACCCCACACCACACCTGCCTCTGTTGGGTCTCTGAAGTATATATATCTCGTCAATATATAGTATAGTCACAAGACTGTCGAGGTGACAGTAATTACAGGGAGTCTCCTGCCTCTCTACTATCCATCTTGATCAACCCGCCATTGTTCCTGCCCGGCCCAACAGTCATCCCCGCCGTGGCTAATAAGACATAATACGAAGCTCATAAAACTAAGACATTGCCTCAGCCATGACGTATAAATGTCGACGTGAGTCATAGCTAAGTGACCTGTCAGGCAGCAGAGGAGTGGACGGCGCCACAACTCACTTCAGCCCATGGTAATTATTCACGTCGCTTTAACTGTGTTATGAAACATGCCAGCCATGCATCTCCGTCCTTCATGGTCCAGTGACAAACGTCTCATCCCCTCTATGACAACCTTCTCGTGATAGCTCCTGCAGCAGTGGCAATCAGGGACGGTGACGACGGGGGCGCTGATGGGGGAAAGGGGGGCGGGGCAGGAACGGTAACGGTGACAATTGGGACGTCTGATGCCCCCGATCCACCGTTTTACTCATGAAGTGTGCGTGAAGGCATACGACGCACAGAGTTCCCCAGGTGTGATGTTTCAGATGAGGAATGAAGTGATACGGAACTCCTGAAACTGCTCAACTTCCTCAAGAAATTCCTCTACTTGAGATTCAATCTAAGGTGTGGGTAGACATTATAATTGTTGCTCATGTTAACCTCATTTTCCTCACCTCTTTCGTTTCCATTCGTTCATCACTCTCTACTGTATCCTCCTCCTCCTCCTTCATTTATCAGTTGTTCTATTGGTCTCCTCTCCCTCATCTACTTATACCCCTAACCCTTTTTCGCCTCCTTCTTCATTCCGCCAATTCCCCGTAACCTCTCCCAGGCCCCCCAATGTTTCCCCCAACCTCACCCAGCCTCTCCCAGCTTCCCACAACAGTCCCAAGCCTTCCTCTACTTTCCTCAGTGTCATTCAGCTCCTCTCCGTCGTCAGGCTGACGTGGAGTGTCGTCGCGCCATAAGTCACTGGAGGGGCAGGGCAGGGCAACTCAGGGCAGGTCAGGGTAGGACAAGGCAGGTCAGGTCAGGGCAGGTCAGGGTGAGTAGGTCAGGTGACTTAAAGGATCCTTCACTCCGAGTTCACATCTCTTCCTCCTTTACTGCTGTTTCTTCCTATCAATGTATTTATTGGATTTATTCACTTATCTTCTTTGAAACCTCATACCAGTGGACGGAGGCACCACTACCACCATCAGACATCACCACTACTACCAAGGTCCATAACCACCACCACCACCACCACTATTAATCAGTAGCCACAATAACACGGAGAGTTATCATGCCTGCCTTCAGACTCCATTTTGTCAAAGCACATCATCCTCCTCATTAATTCTCTCGCCTCGACCAGCCGTGGGGGGGGGGGGGGGGGGGGGAGGGTGAGGTAGGTGTGAGGGGGGGGGAGGGGAAGGGTTAAAGGGAGAGAGGGGGGAGAAATTAAGAGGAGAGAGAAAGAGGAGAGGGTGAGGAAAAAGGGAGGAACAGATGGAGTAGAAGGGGAAAAAGAAAAGAGGAGAATAAAGGCGTGAGTGAGGTGAATGAGGTAGGTGGTGCCCCTGTATTTGGTGGCACTACTATTACTACCACTACTTCGACCATCAGCAACACTATTCAATAAAAAAAGGTTGTGAGAACAGGCGGTAGTGATTGAAGGAAATGGTCGGTAGTGACTAGTGACTGTTCGTGTCTACATTCCTCAAATAACTGGTGATGGTGACCACACGAAGGCTATATTTGGCTACCACTCTAAACCGAGTGGTTAAGGTGAGTAGCGGCCCTCCATCACTACCACTGTGGTGGAAGTGAGTGCGGTTGTGAGTGTCTGGTTGCCACCTTAAAACGCGTGGTTGAGGCGCGTGGTGGTACATGTGGTTAGGGCGCCCCTCCTCCACCATTTCCGGCCTTATTAGGGCTGTGGCTCCCTCTATTGTCTTCCCAGTCCATCCTCACCGCTAGCCTGCCCAGCTAACATGTTTTACAACGTCCATACTGAGGCCTATTGAACGCCGTCCGTCCTCACAGTCACTCGCCTACTGTACTTAACACTGTATAATATATAATAAGTGTCTATTAACAAGAACAATGTTATAAGTCATTTTATCATCACTGCTGACTCACTCATTTATCATGTAAGTATCAGCGACTGTTAAGAAATAGAAAAATAATCATGTAATTTCGTCTTCACTACCAAAACACCCACTTAAGTGTAACATTGTACACATTATTACTGTTTATAAGTACAAAAACAGTTGTACGTAAAAGACAGATTGGTGTGTACAACGACTACCATAATGTAGAAATATTCACAATTAATGACACAAGGAAAAACCTTTCAACTCTACATATATATGAAGAAAGATAAGAGACAGAGGATCAGGTTTAGTGACAAATATATCACTGAGCAAACGATGAATCAGTGGTAGTTTTTTCTCCTTACATTAACGTCAAAAAACACGGTAAGAACAGAAAATGGGCGCTTGTTATGTACTTTATCACGGGAGACTGAGGTAACGGTAGTGATGCTTGATGTGTCGAGGTACAGAGGCCTGGTATATATAAACAGTGCCAGTATCTGCGACAGACAGCGCCAGTACGAGCAATAAACAGTGCCAGCAAGAGAACGCCAGCTGTGTTTTACTTAACAACGTTATAAGAGTGAACGCTGCAATGCATGGTTGTACTGTACATAATCATGTTATTTCTCTTTTATTTGCTATATTATCTCCCGCCGTCCCAAGAAGGAGACAGAGAACTGGAATGTCTGTCTGTTTGTTTTCCTTACCGGGAGTCGTAAATGCAATAACTCGAAAAAAATTCTAACCCATCTTAGTCTTGAGGATATATCATTAATACTGTAGTGTACATTCTATCAAATTAGTTCCCCTTGTTTGCCGTAACGATTCTTGGCACTGCCGTAGCGGGGCGGAGGACGTGACCCCCTTGAGCAGTAACCTTCTTCAAGTAAGGCATCATGTAACTGAATATGATACAGTTTATTTAGTCACAGTGGGTGGTGAGTGTGGTGTAGGGTCTAGTTAGGCGTGAGAAGTGTGGGAGGTGAACCATCAACTGCTACCGTGGGAGGGAGGGTGAGGGTCACACCACAGCTGACCTCCTTCTACTTCCCTCCCTTTTTCCCTCTTGACCCCGACGCATCACCACCGCTGATAAATGACCACACCATTTAAGGATAGCCAGACCCAGGCTTCTACGCCCTTAGCTTTTGAGACATAAAGGCAAGCATGAACTTAGCATGCTTCCCTGTTGGGCGCTGTAAACGCTTCTGCGCTTCACCTTACACAAGGATGTAGGGGGGTGCCCAATAAAAAAAATAAAAAAAAAATAGCCACACCCTCATCCCCCAACCTCACTCGTCACTCCTTCCCTCACCCTACCCCATCCTCACTCGTCATTCCCTCCTTCACCCCATCACCCTCTCCCATCCTCACTCGTCACCCCCTTCCTCACCCTGCCCCATCCTCACTCCCCCCTCCCTCACTCTACCCTCCCCCGCTCCCTCTCCCTCATTATCTCTCCCTTGTTGACCGCTCCCTCCATTACACCTTATTCCTCTTCCTTACTCCTCATAATTTCTTCCCAATCTCTCCTTCACTCATTCCTCCTCATCATTCTCCCTCATCCTCACCCCTCTCTCCCTCCCACATATTATCCTTACTTTTTCTTCTTTATTCCCTCCCTTCCTTATCCTCCCTTTCACCACTCTCCGTCAGATCTTTTCTCTCTTTCTCTACTTTCCTCTCTGCCCACCAATATCATTATCTTTACTCTCCCTTCACCCTCCCTCTCTACCCCTCTCCCCTCACCTCCCCCCTCTCTCTTCCTCTCTCCTACCCACCCCCCCCCATCTCTTCCTCTCTCCTACCCACCCCCTCTCTCTTCCTCTCCCCTACCCACCCCCTCTCTCTTCCTCTTCCCTACCCACCCCCTCTCTCTTCCTCTTCCCTACCCACTCCCTCTCTCTTCCTCTCCCCTACCCACCCCTTACCCCCCCCCCACCTCTTCCCCTCATTTAAAAGGCCAGTTAGGGGAGTCGACCACATGGCTGGAAGTTCTGGTAGATAGTGTAAATTGAGATGAAAGGAAATAATTCAATGCCCACCACGTGCTGAGGTGATGTGGAGGGTTATACGGATGAGTGAGAATGTGGATGGGCGTGTGGATGGGGTGCGTGGATGAGGAGTGTTGATTGGGTATGTGGTTTGAGCTTGTGGCAGGGTCGTGTGGATAGGGTGTGTGGATGAGGCGTATGGATAAGGTGTGTGGATGAGGAGTGTTGATTGGGTATGTGGTTTGAGTTTGTGGCTGGGTCGTGTGGATAGGGTGTGTGGATGGGATGTGTGCATGGGGTGTGTGGATGGAGCGTTTGGATGGGGTACTAAGATGGGGTAGGTGGATGAGGGGAGTACATGGATGAGGTGACTGTATGGATAAGGGTGTGGATGGGTGCGTGGATGAGGTGCGTGGATGGGGTGTGTGGATAAGGTGTGTGGATGAGGTGCGTGGGTGGAATGTGCGGATGGGGTGCGTGGATGGGATGCGTGGATGAGGTTCGAGGATGGGGAGTGTGGATAAGGTGCGTGGAATGGGTGTGTGCATGAGGTGCATGGAATGGGTGTGTGGATGGGGTACGTGGATGGGATGCGTGGATGGGGTTCGAGGATGGGGTGTGTGGTTTGGGCGTTTGGATAGGATGCGTGGATTAGGGGTGAGGATGGGGTGCGTGGATGGGGCGCGTGATGGGGAATGAGAATTAGTCAATCTCACTAAATCTTACCAGAGTCAAGATCAACGGAGATCAGGAATTGTTATCACATCACACGTCACTCTCCAACACTATCACTCACACTCACTCTCCAACACAATCACATCATACGTCACCCTCCAACACTACATCACTCTCTAACACTCTTACATCACACGTCACTCCCCAACACTATCAGCCCACAGTGCCCCAACACCACACCATCCCACAGTGCCCCAACACCACACCCAGCACACAGTGCCACCAACACCTCACCTAACCCACAGTGCCCCAACACCACACCAGCCCACTGTGCCCCAACACCACACTAGCCCACAGTGCCCCAACACCACACCCAGCACACAGTGTTCCAACACCACACCAGCCCACAGTGCCCCAACACCATACCCAGCCCACAGTGTTCCAACACCGCACCAGCCCACAGTACCCCAACACCACACTAGCCCACAGTGCCCCAACACCACACCCAGCACACAGTGTTCCAACACCACACCAGCCCACAGTGCCCCCAACACCTCACCCAGCACACAATGTTCCAACACCTCATCCAGCCCAACAGTGCTGCCCCAACACCACATCAGCCCACAGTGCCCCAACACCATACCCAGCCCACAGTGTTCCAACACCACACCAGCCCACAGTGCCACCAACACCACACCAGCCCACAGTGCCCCAACACCTCACCCAGCCCACAGTGTTCCAACACCTCACCCAGCCCAACAGTGCCCCCAACACCTCACCTAGCCCACAGTGCCACTAACAACACACCAGCCCACAGTGCCCCAACACCGCACCAGCCTACAGTGCCCCAACACCACACCCAGCACACAGTGCCACCAACACCTCACCTAGCCCAGAGTGCCACCAACACCTCACCCAGCCAACAGTGCTGCCCCAACACCTCACCTAGCCCAAAGTGGCACCAACACCTCACCCAGCCCACAGTGCCACCAACATCTCACCCAGCCCATAGTGCCACCAACACCTCACCTAGCCCACAGTGCCCCAACACCACACCAGCCCAAAGTGCCACCAACACCATACCCAGCCCACAGTGTTCCAACACCTCACCCAGCCCACAGTGCCCCAACATCACACCCAGCCCACAGTGTTCCAACACCTCACCCAGCCCAACAGTGCTGCCCCAACATCTCATCTAGCCCAGAGTGCCACCAACACCTCACCTAGACCACAGTGTTCCAACACCTCACCCAGCCCACAGTGCCCCAATACCACACCCAGCCCACAGTGCCACCAACACCTCACCCAGCCCACAGTGCCCCAACACCACACCCAGCACACAGTGCCACCAACACCTCACCTAGCCCACAGTGTTCCAGCACCTCACCCAGCCCAACAGTGCTTCCCCAACACCTCACCTTGGCCACAGTGCCACCAACACCACACCAGCCCACAGTGCCCCAACACCACACCAGCCCACAGTGCCCCAACACCTCACCCAGCCCAACAGTGCTGCCCCAACACCTCACCTAGCCCAGAGTGCCACCAACACCTCACCCAGCCCACAGTGCCACCAACACCTCTCCCAGCCCACACTTCTGCCCCAACACCTCACCAAGCCCACAGTGCCACCAACACCTCACTCAACCTACAGTGCTGCCCCAACACCTCACCTAGCCCACAGTGCCACCAACACCTCTCCCAGCCCACAGTGCTGCCCCCAACACCTCACCTAGCCCACAGTGCCCCAACACCACACCCAGCCCACAGTTGCCGCCCCAAAAATTCACCCAGCCTATGGATGACAGCATTATTCCACCTAGGACCTCAAGGCTTTCATAAACTGTTACCAACTGCACATCGGTTGAGTTAAATCTTGCTTAAAGAACGCAATTTTGGCCAAAGATCGAGCGAGGTTTGTCAAGGTGAGACTTAAAGGAAAGGTGATGAAAAGAAAATGGAAATAAAGAAACTGAAATATAAGCGACATAATAAAACAAAGTATGAGAAATAGCCCAAAAAAGAGAATAAGATTAAGAAATAAAAAATAAATAAAAAACAATAACAAAGAAATGAAACAGGGTTTGGTGAAGGAGAGAAAGAAGAATAAATGAAAACGGAAGTCAATTACAAGGAGATGAAAGAGAGGAGGTGAAGAAAATGTGTGTCGGGAGGAGGGAAGAACTGAAAAGAGGGGAGGAGGCGATGAAAGGAGGCGGAGGAGGTGAAGGAGAAGGGATGGGGGAGGGCGATCTGGAACAGGAGAAAGAAACAAGGATTGAAAGAAGGAGTAAAAGAAGTAAAGATGGGGACTGATAACGGGAAATGGAGAGAGGAAGGAAAGAGGAGAGTCGGGAATATCGGGAGAAGGAGTGAAAGAGAGGAATAATTGGAGAGAGGAGGAAGTGGGGGGATGTCTGGTGTTGGAGGAGGGTGTAAGGGGGAGGAGGAGGAGGAGGAGGAGGAGGAGGAGGAGGAGGAGGAGGAGGGACGGAAACAGGACATTTAAATCGTAAGTGAAGGGGGAAAGGGAGGAGTAAAAATAATGCATTAGACAAAAGGGAAAGAGGAAACACTTGGACAGATGTTGGGTCCCAAGGTCCTTAGGGAGACGGAGGACCCAGGAAGACGAAGTCCCAATTTAGGTAAGACCCAGGGACCCAAGGTAGAGGGAGAGCGAACATCAGGGATTAAAGCGTTTATAACTGTTTAGGGGATAGTGTACCATAGTGTTAGGCAGTCTAATGAGCGCCTGTCCTGACTGACTGGCTGACTGACTGACTGACTGACTGGCTGACTGACTGACTGACTGATTGAGTGAATGAATCAATGAATCAATGATGATTTATTTCTCTCCCAGGTCCTTGTCGATTATCGTGGAGCTAAACATTAAGGCAGTTACTGACCTTAATTCCTAGACTCTCCTGTACTCCTCTTAATACTGCCATTTGAGTACTTATTCACTAAGGCGTCCACGGTGTCTTTAGAATTTAATGATGGGTTTTAGCATTAGTCTGCCTCCTATCCCGTCAGCAAACAGAACACAGTACAGCGTCGGTGGGATTTAAGGAGGACGGAGATGGTGAGTCAATAAAACAAGAATGAAAGAAAATGAGAAGAAAGTAATAGCCAACGATCCTACTGTTGGTCAAATAGGCCCCAGTTCCAATAGACTCTAGCGGTAATGAGCCCAGTGCTAGTAAGCTTCAGTCCTAATAGGCCCCAGTTATAATAGGCCCCAGTTATAATAGGCCCCAGTTATAATAGGCCCCACGCTAACCATTAGGTTTCAGACCCATTCTTTTGTTTTTAAATACGTTTATATTTACAGCCGTCCTGGTGATGGATGAAAAGATGTGAGTAGAGACTGTACAGTGTATCTATCACATGGGCAGCCTGAGACCTTGTTGTGGGAGAGGAGCACCAGAGAAGAACACATCTGTTACAACAGTCAAAAATGAATGGTTGACAATAATAATGGGAGACTTTGTGTTGGACTCGATTCCAGTTGCCCTAAGTTCACAAGATTGAAGAAAAAGTAATTATTATTATTAATCCGTTCTAACACAGGGAGGGAGACTTGGCAACACCTAGCCTGAGAAAGACACGTTCTTACACCTCTAATTACCTGGAAAACTGAACATACGATCCTTTGAGAACTCGGGATCTAATCGTTATTGGATTCTCGTAACAACGTTTGCAATATTTTGTCAACATAGTTTCAGGAGACTAATTAAATTCTGTGAGCGACCGAGCGTAGTGTTATTACCTCTGCTGGGCTAATATACATGTGCAGGTGTCGAGGTTAATTTTAATAGTTTGCTGCGGGCTAATTTGTAGCGCGCGCGCGCGCGCGTGTGTGTGTGTGTGTGTGTGTGTGTGTGTGTGTGTGTGTGTGTGTGTGTTAGAACAAAGTCACTACTTAGAATCCTGTACACAATTTCTCCTGGGTTATGTGATTTGGTTATGTAATTTCTCCATCTTTAACATTTTATGTATCAAGCTATTTACCTCTCTCTCTCTCTCTCTCTCTCTCTCTCTCTCTCTCTCTCTCTCTCTCACACACACACACACACACACACAAAACACCCCCGCCCCCCGCTACACAACATCACGTGTGAGGAAGGCTGAACCGGAAGCGGCCGAAGCCTCCGACACCTGACCTGACCTCACATCCGGGCCTCACCCCTTTGACGGATGACCCAATGTGAAGGGAGAGAGGGAGGGGCAGAGTGCAAGAGGGGAGATGGGTAGGAAGAGTGGAGAAAGATGGGGAAGGAGAAGAGAGATGGTCAGTGAAGAGAGGAGAGAAGATAAGGGCAGAAAGAGGGAAAAGATGGCAAGGAGGGGGAAGGGAAAGAGAGCGGAGAGGCGAGGACAAGGGAAAGGAGGAGGGGCAGGGAAAGGTGGAGAGAGAGGGACAAGGAAGAGAGGGGAGAAAACACAACAACAAGAGTGAGGGAGTGACGAAGGAAGGAGTGAGAGGGAGGGAGTTAAGTCTCGAGTACTGGGGGATACAACCCTCTCTCTTTGACCAATAAGAAAGCGTGACGGTGAGGAGGTAGTGTTGTGATTGATGAGTACCTTGACGAACATAGTGTAGCTGGATGATTAATTTTAGTCCACAGTCATGCATATCAACGTTTCATGACAACATATACAGACTCATACAAAGACATACATACATACATATACACACACACAGTAAGATATACAGACACACGTCAAAACACCACAGGTATATAAAAACATGATCGTGTGTATACTTGTATTATTATGGGTATATGAGTGTACGTATTTAAATATGAATCAGTCAATACACTAATATACAGAGATACATATTCACAACCAGGCATATAAAAAATCTGGGGACAAAGGTCTCTTCAAGAATTACCGCCCCATATCAGTCCTCCCAGCCTTGAGTAAGATACTGGAAAAGCTATCATGTAGTAGACTAAATTCCTTCTGCAATGCTAATAACTTCTTTACAGACTCCCAGTTTGGATTTAGAGCAAGAAGGTCGACTGAGAGTGCTCTGCTATCCTTTACTAATGACATCTTAAATTCTTTTGATGACAGTCATTTCACAGTCGGTATATTCTTGGACCTTTCTAAAGCCTTCGATACTGTCGACCATACCATCCTCCTTTAAAAGCTTGAACATTACGGCGTTCGGGGCCTCTCCCACAATTGGTTTACCTCATATCTATCCAATAGGATGCAGTATGTCTGCTATAATAACCACCAATCTGACTCCTCGCCAATCTCGTATGGAGTCCCCCAAGGTTCCATTCTCGGTCCAGTACTGTTTTTGTTGTACATAAACGAAATAGTCCACGCCAGCTCACTCATAAAATACAACTTATTTGCAGACGATAGTAATCTCTATGCCAGCAACTCAGACCTCCATTCCTTGATGAGAACTATGAACACTGAATTAACTAAATTCGGGACCTGGGTAATGCATAGTAAACTGATCCTAAACCTTGAGAAAACCCACTACACGATCTTTCACAGAAGGAAAAACTTACCCCCAGACCTGGAAATATAGTCCTCAAACGCGAACAAAATACTAAATTCCTCGGAGTTATTGTTGATGAGAAACTTAACTGGAGAAACCACATACAAGCCATTCACAGTAAAATCAATAAACAGTGCAGTATCATGTATCACACTCTACAGTCGCTCACTCTCACAGCAATGAAAGAAATCTATCATGATCTTGTTTACCAACACCTGATACACTGTCACACACTATGAGGGGCCTCTGGGTCTTCAAAAACACAATCTCTGGTTACTGCACAAAAGAGAGTTGTACGGACAATGACCTACTTCAAAAAACGGATCACGCAAACGAAAAATTTGCTATATTGATATTTTTAAAATGCGAAGATATTAACACCTACTGCTGTGCCCTCTTTGTTTATAAATCTATCAATCACTTGATTGACAATAATCATTTCCAGTTTCGGAATAATCAGAGATACAACTTAAAGCACCCAGAGCTACTAAGACCACCCACCATGCGCTCCTCTCAGTCCCAGAGCTCCATAAAATATCATGGTGTGAAGGTGTTGAACATCTTTCCCCCACACATCCGAGCAAAGACTAAGCTCCCTTCCTTTAAATCATCTATTATAAAATATCTATTGTCGAGGTATTAATATTTCTTGTAACAATTAGTATATTTACAGTACCTGCTTTTATTGTACCATCAAAACCGTTTTATCGGAAATTATCATGTAAATAAATAAGTAATTACCATTGTAATAAACATAATTGCCAACTATACATAATCCTGACACCTCTGTCCTCTTGTTCAACCTTAAGACTGTACAACCCATGTTGTACTGCTCCCCTTTCATACTTATGAGTACAGACTGTACTCACCCCTGAAGATGTGAATTACACGAAAGCACTTGGGAACTTCGTGTTTTCTTCTTTCCTTGTGGTTATCAGCATATACCTGGATCAAGCGCAGCTACAGTGATTTACTTGCATATATATATATATATATATATATATATATATATATATATATATATATATATATATATATATATATATATATATATATATATATATATATATATATGTCACATGCCTGTGGCGCTCGGGAACTCACACAGTGGAGGCTTGTGTTCACGTTTCCATTTCACGCAAGCTATTAATAATTTGTTTATTGTACTTATTATATTATTATTGCTCATAGTTACTTAGGTTAATTGTATAATTATGTATGCTATTAATATGCATCATTGTCTTACTCTGTTAAGTTCAAATCAAGAGAGTATTAATTAATTATATAGAAAATCTAGCAAATGTCTGGATCACGCGGGTTGGGCGCGCTCCTCTGCTCCTTTGTGCGTACCCACGCCACGCCAGTAGTGAAAAAAACGTGGCATAGCATAGACCTAGGTAGACGTGTCCACTCATTCTCCAGCCTTGGCCCTTGTTTAATGCATTATCCAGTCTCTGCAATGCCCTAGGGTTATCAGGTATTAGTGACACGTTTAGTTAGGCCTAGGAAGGAATCCTGGTGGTAAGGAATCTCCTGTTTGGTAGGGATAATCATTTTGTAGTGATTGATGTATGTATGTATTTCGTATGTCTTGTGTAATATAATAATGCTAAGTAATATTTGTTTGGTCTAACTCCTTACAGTATATTTTTGTCCTTCCGGCATCACTCTTATTTTATTATACAAGTACTTATTCCCTTAAATTCAGGTTTGCTAATCCTTACTCCATTTAAAACATAAATTGAATTAATTAATTATCTTCCCTTTTGTGATTCACTTATTTCAACTGTTCTTACTTTTCAAGTACACTTGGTTGAGTAGGTTTTTTGGTGAGGATAATTATTGCCGTGTTCCCTATTTGCTCCTTTATTTGTTAATAACTTGGGGTAGGGTTCACTCCCCAAGTATAAAGGATAGTGGGATCACGACAAGTGGGGGCCTGTGTCCGGGAGTTAACCGCCATTGTTGTCATATCAAGTGTTGTTACTCGCCAGGTGTTGTTTCATCGCTAAGTATTTTTGGATGCAAGTTGCTGTGTTCACAGTGTTCATTTATATTGCTCCTGTTATTGCTTAAGCTACTGGTGAGTTAACCCTTATCTTGTGTACCAGGTGTTTGGTTAATCCCTTGCTGTGTTTCACAGTTTATTGCATTTTGATATTATTAATTAGCTAGCTAGTTAGCTTAGCTGCCACGGTTATTTTTTTCGCTACTCGATTTTGAGTTCAACATGTTTAACCTAGAAAGCTTTTTGGCTTCACCTTCAGACGAAGTACTGAAGGGGCTTACTAAGGCAGAGTGGCAATCCCTCGCTGATTTTTATGAAGTAGAAGGCCGCTCTTCCATGAATAAGTCTAGGTTAGAAGAGGCTGTCCTCAAGTACCTTATTGACAATGAAATCATAGCCCAACCGTCGGGAAATTCAGAGGAAATTGTTACACCAAGTAATTTGGCCTTACAAGTTGAACTCAAAAGACTCGAGGTGGAGCTGGAAACTCTCAAACAACGAGGTTTGGCTCAAGGTAGTAATACTTCAACATTCAGTTTAGACAAATGTCTCAACAGTGTTCCTAAATTTAATGAGGAAGAACCAGACAAATTCTTCTCTCTTTTTGAGAAAATTGCCCGACTTAACAAGTGGCCTGTTTCTCAATGGTCTCAACTTATTTATAGATCTTTCACTGGTAAGGCATTAGATGTGTTTTCTGCCCTCTCTGAGGATCAATGTCTAGACTATGCCCTTGTTAAGTCTGCGGTTTTGAGCGCTTACAAACTTGTTCCTGAAGCCTACCGGCAACAGTTCCGTAACTGCCGGAAGACTGACAAACAAACATTTGTGGAGTTCTTCAGGCAGAAACAGGTTCTTTGTCGGAGGTGGATTGAAAGTCAGTCTGCCCATGAGGAACATGACAAGCTTGTTGAACTAATCCTGCTAGAGGAGGTGAAAAAGTGTATCCCAGGCGACATTCGAGCACACTTGGATCAGAGAGGTATCTGTACCCTGGCTGATGCTGGTCCAGTGGCTGACCATTATTCCTTAACTAATAGAAATGTAAATTCCAGGTCTTATGCTCCCATGTCCCAGTCCTTCACTTCCTTCAGGCGGCCCACACCAACATCTACATCGGGATCCCTATACAGGATCTCCTCACCAATAGCATAAGGGGAATAACCATGGAACAATCATCCCAACCATCGAGCAAGAAGACCATAATAATCATTGGGCTCGACCAGTACCAGACCCCTACACTACTAGAAGCCCATCCCTACATCAGAAGGACGAAGCGACTCAGGGGCAAGAATGCAGTCATTGCAGACTGGGTTGGCTCGGAAGACCCACCCAGGACCATTCGAGTCCGTGGTGCCTATCGGACTCTGAAGGTAACTCTCTATCAGCCCCCTAACCGGAGGTGTTACAACTGTCAGCACTGGGGCCATGTGTCCCGGTTATGCCCCTCGACTAAGCCGTGGTGTGGTCTCTGCTCAAGGCAACATGCAACACAGGTTTGCAGAGATACAGTTGCTCAAGGGGGTGTCATCCAACAGAAGTGTATTAACTGCAAAACAGTTGGAGTTCCTGTATGGCACCCTAACTGTTCTAGAGCTCCTACACCCCTTCAGCGCCCAGGCCCGCCACCCAGGCAGGTCTCAAGAAACACTAATGCTGCTAGGGTACTCCCTACGGCCAACCCCTGGCCTGCCCTCCCCACCAAAGCTCCAGGATCATCACCAGCAGTCATCGAAAGATCAGCATGGGGCAACACAGACGTACCGACACAACAGGTAGCTGCCAACACACTCCATGCATATCGTGAAGAGATCAATGATGTGAAAAATGAAATTAAAGAACTCAAAGCTCAGGTTACAGCTCAAGCTCAAGCTCAAACTGAAATGTTTAAGAGCCTCTGTGATATACTAAAGGAAAAAAACACCACCAACACAGTGCAGCAACTTCGGAAAAATTGCAGTCAAACTGAAGACATTCAGATGTCAGTACCAGATGTGGAAACTCAAGACCCACCAGGAACTAGTGTCCACGCAGAGGAAAATAGTGATACTGGTAACAGTTCTACTGATGCCTCTGTGGACATGGTCAGTGAAGATGAACAAGCACAAACAGAAAATGGTGGTGATGTCGAGTGTAACCAAAGTGAGTTGTTGTCTGCCACTGAAATACAACAATTGTTGAGCCGTACATGCTCCAGAAATGTTTCCAAAAGGTTAACTGGCCTACTGCCTGCCGAAGGGACAGGCAGCGCAGAAAAGAACAGTATCATACAGTGCCTTTTGCTTCTTTCCAAATACATTTCATAATGGCCAGTGTTAATACCAGACAAAATTCCAAATACATTTCATAATGGCCAATGTTAATACCAGACAAAGATACAGAGCGGTGAAGGTGATGAGTTGGAACATCTCATCCCTTAGAAAACGATACCCTGACCTACACCACAAAGTTGTGACTGAGGACATCGATATTGTGTGTCTGCAGGAGTGTCTCACACCTAATGGTAAGCCCCCACCCAGTCTGCCCAATTATGTGTATTATGATCCTAGTTCTACTCACACATGTTTGATGTATGTTAAGAAGTCACTCCCGCATGTACCTCTTGTATCCAAAAAGACTACCAACCTTCAGTACCATGGGATCACTATCCACCTGGGCAACTCCACACTCAACGTGCTAAACGCCTATGCTCCCTCAGATCAGCTTCAATACACAGATCTCCCAGACTTTTTACACACTGAGCCCACTGTCCTAATGGGTGACCTGAATACTAGACACAAGAAATTAGGTGACTCCACCACTAACACCAATGGTAGGAGACTTATCTCACTTCTCAGCGCATATGAAGATGTTCAAATTATAGGTAATAATGAACCAACACACATCTATGGCGGGGGTCTAGACAAATGTATTGGCTTTAATCTATCATACACAACTCATAGCTCTGATGTTGTCACTGATCTTATGTCTGACCACAGCCCAATCCAAGCTAGTATACATGTAGCCAATGGCACCCCCACTGGTGGTAAACTCAACAGACGTAGAATCACAGTCAAGCAAGAACATGAAAGCCAGTTCATAGACTTCATCCATGACTGGTACAAGGACTACAAGCCTGACAACTACCAAAGTTTCCATGACGATCTGATAGATAGGACTTATGTATACTTCACCAACAATGCCTCCACCAAAAAAAGGAGAAAACGTGGTCAGCATAATGGGAACAGGCAACAGCAGTGCTATAATGACCCTGAGCTGAAAAAACACAGGGCTAGGGTCAGGAGGGTGGGTAAGGGTTACAGACAATTTAGAACACCTCAAATGTTACAATTGTATCAAGCTTCCCTTGCTGCTGTCAGGGAACGTGTAAACGAACTCAGACAAAATGCATGGGAGACATATGTCAACAGCCTGAACCAACACACATCCCTCAGCAAAGCCTGGAAAGACATAAACATAATCAGAGGTAAAAACAGAAGACACGTCTCCCATCCAAACCCTCTGCAAAAGTCGAATGAGCTAATAACAAAGTGGGCTCATGTGTCGAGCTATGACATGTTACCAGCTAGGACTCGGGGACTCCTTGATGCGAAGTCTGTAGAGAGAAGTAATCTTATTAGCTTTATGCTGGGCAAACAGCACGATGAGTGTGATGTTCCATATACTGAGTGGGAGCTTGACGCCGCCCTCGCCAGGGGTAGGTCTACTTCCCCTGGAGAGGACGGGGTCACCTACAACATCATTAGACTACTAAGGCGCGTGCCAGGCAATCCATTGTTGGTATTGTACAATATGAGTCATGCCGAGGGCCAACTACCCACATCATGGACCAGCAGTATTGTTGTACCAATACCGAAACCAGGACAGCCTGATGCCTTTCGTCCCATATCACTAACCAGCTGCCTGTGTAAAACCTTTGAGAGGATGGTTCTTGGCAGACTCTTATATAGAATCAGAGAACACATGTCTCCTAACATAAATGGCTTCACCCATGGTAAAGGTGTACATAATTGCATCACCACATTCCTAACTGTGCATGGTGATGAAAGGCACAGATACACCACATTTCTTGACCTAAAAGCTGCATTTGATATTGCCAATAGGCAACTGATATTGTACGAACTAGCCAAAATGGATATAGGAGGTAGGCTGTTACACTGGATAAGTGGTTACCTAACCAACAGAAGGGCTGCTGCACTGTTTCAGGGATACAAAAGTGAAGTTAAAGATATGCAACTTGGTACCCCTCAAGGTGGAGTACTTAGCCCCACTTTGTTCAATGTTCTTATGAATGCATTATTAAATTTAATACCAGACAACCCCAGCAATATCTCAATCAGCTATGCTGACGATATTCTTATACATACTAAAACTCATCGTGAAATGCAAACCACCCTGAACCATGTATACGCAGCCTGTGAACACCTCGGTCTTATTATCTCCACTGACAAAACTAAGGTGTTCAACAAACAAGCTGGGAACCGCAAACGCGGCCCCGCCAAGTTCAAGATAGGTAACAACACTATTGACTATGTTTCTTCTTTTAAATATCTTGGTGTTTCCGTCCCTTGTACCCTACCTGCCATACAACAGCTAACCCGCCAATGTACTGACAGACTGAGACCTCTTAGAAGTGTAGCGGGGTACAGCCCGCACTATGGTGCTAATATTAGAATTGTTAAAACAATGTACCTAGGCTATATAAGATCTCTGATAGATTACCACGCACCAGCCCTGGTCATTCGTGACGGGAAAGGCGTTGACAAGCTCGAGAAAATGCAAAATAAAGCCCTCAGAATTATCCTAGGATGTCCCATGAGCACTAAAGTACTTAATATGAGGAAAGAACTAGGTATACCCAGTGTTAAAGATAGAATAATTGAAGTCAACCTCATGATAGCCCTGAGGCTTCTGCGTGGTGATCCTGATAACATTGTTTCCTTAAAATTGCTAGAATGTATGAACCATGGGACTACTGAGTCTAAATGGATCCAAACTACAGCTACACATATGAAGATATTTGGACTAGACCACCTGTACAAAGTTGAGACACAACAGCGCTTCCTGCCACCCTGGCGGACAGTTCCCTTCGATATCACAATACCGACGTATCCGCCTAAAAAATTAATTATACAAAGCATTTATCTCCAACACACTGCCAAATTGAGAGCTCTTGAACACATACACACTCTACAGACTGATGATAATATCACACAGACCATCTACACTGATGGGTCTCTAAACACCGCCTGTGGGAGGGCTGGAAGTGCTATTGTTGTGACTCAACCTGACGGTAATATAATTGAGAAAGGAGTTAGAATTAACAACTGGGCATCCACTCTACAAACTGAATTAGTTGCCATACTCACAGCTATTAAATTCATTGAAACCACTGTTACTGACAGTCTCATCATCACTGACTCTCTATCCTCACTACTTGCCCTTGGTACCCTCGACTCAGGTTGTCACGCTCTTGTCTCTGAAGCCAGACACAAATATGCGTGCCTTGTTGACCGGGGTGTCAGGGTCAAACTGTTGTGGATCCCCTCTCACATAGGCCTCATAAAACATGACAGAGTTGATGCCCTCGCCAAACTCGCGTCTAACAAAGACACCGTTGAATACAATTTGGGTCTGTCAAAAAGAACCCTTAAAACTGTAATTAGGAAAGAACTTATTGATGAGTTTGACGCAAGTAGACAAGTGCAAACAGGCACTAGTCAATCCATAGTTTACCATGATGAGATGTATCAAGTGAAACACGTTTATGGAGCAAGTAACAAGATCACTAGATTACAAGATGTTGTAACAGCTAGATTAAGGTTAGGATATAAGTACCTTTGGCAGTATGTTCCTCAAGCAGATGTAAACAAAACTAAATGTAAAGTGTGTGGCCATACATATGGCCACACACTTGAACACTACGTCCTCGACTGTGTGAAGATAGAACCTTTTAGGGACAGGTCCAAGCACACTGTGTGTGAAATGGCACAACACTTCATCTCTAATGGCAAGATAGCCGACATATTAAGATTGTATCCACTTTTTTGCACTTAGTATCTATGTCAGTTCTCATGTACAGAACCAAATACGCAATGTGCTTGAATACCTCCCACGTAAATGTGAATAACAAAGTGTGAGGCCAGACATACTGCCTCACACGCCTGTTCTCACGCATTTGTGAATAAGTTACCCTTTATGTATAGAACTAAACAAATAATGTAAATGAAATACTGTGTAACTTTCAGTGCCATAATATCCTGACAACGGGGGTTAATTATTATGACCCTTTGTAAACCCTACTCTGTAATCCTTTTGCGCTACCGCTCACAGGATGAGTGTGGGGTGCACAATAAAGTAGCCGCTGCAAGCGGCAAAATCAAAATCAGGGATCCCTGCCTCTTGTCATACCGACCTGACCCTCAGGTTCTGCATCATCTACCCGGGGTGAGCCCATGATCCATGGGACAGGTGGATCCACTCCTACTGGTGAGAGAAACTCTAGTTGCAGGTACTGTAAGAAGCCAGGACATGTCATCAGCGACTGTCTCAAGTTAAAGAAAAGAAATCCCTCTCACCAAGGATCCCCCACTCTTTTGGTCAGGGTGGCCGAGCAATCTGAGGAATTATTGGAGCCCTGTGTCACTGCCCTCAGTCAGACTGTTGCCCTGAATGCTTCCCCCTCTTCTATGATATCAACCTTTGAACCATTTTGTTCTCCTGGTTCCTTAGCTTTGGATCAATTCAGTCAATCCACTTCTGTTAAACTCTTGAGAGACACAGGCTCAGCCTTATCTCTTGTTACTAAAGAAGCTGCTCCATTCCTGGATTCATGCTATACTGATAGCTGGGTGCTTGTGAACGGTTTGACCGGTGGGTCGCGTATTCCCCTTTGTCAAGTGTACCTGCGGTCATCCATAAAGTCAGGTTATGTCACGTTAGGAGTAGTAGATAGCTTACCTGTAGAAGGGGTCTCTCTATTGATAGGAAATGACCTCGTTGGCGACATGATGTTCCCTAATGTTGTGATCTCATCTTGTCCCACTGCCGAGAATAATACTGTGCAGTTAGAAGTAGACCTTCCAGGGTTGTTCCCTGCGTGTGCTGTGACCCGTAGCATGAGCCGCAGTACAGAGGTAGAAGAGACTAGTGAAGTTGATGAAGTTTCCCTTCAGGACTGTGAGAAGTCCGAGGATAATCTTATCCAGTCGGACCATACTGATCTTGGTCTCAGTGAATTTTTTGAGGATTCCCCACAACCAGATAACCTCCAGAGTAGTTCTGATGGAGATAGGAACCCAGATGTCACTAGTTTTGGTTCCTCTCCCATCACTAGGAGTAAGCTTATTGAGCTACAAGCAGGGGATCCTGAGCTAGTAGGTTTTCTCAATAGGTCAGTTACTGAGACCGAAGCCGAGCAAGAATCAAATTGCTACTACACTAGGTCTGGTGTATTAATGCGGAAGTTCCGTCCCTCCAATTCTCCTGCCAATCACCCTTGGTTAGTTCATCATCAAGTTGTTATTCCCAAACCTTTGCGGCAGGACATACTTAGTATCGCTCATGATGGGGTGGGTGGTCATTTAGGAGTTAGGAAGACTTATGCAAAAATTTTATCCCAGTTCTTTTGGCCTAGGGTGAAGAAAGACGTCAGCTCTTACTGTCGCACTTGCCATGATTGTCAGGTAGCGGGGAAACCGAACCCCAGTGTTAAACCATTCCCTCTGCAGCCTATCCCAGTCATTGAAGAGCCCTTTAGTAAGGTGGTCATAGATTGTGTCGGTCCCTTACCTAAGACCCCTCGTGGTCATCAGTTCTTGCTAACCATTATTGATTGTGCAACCCGTTATCCTGAAGCCATTCCCTTGCGCCGCATCACAGCGAAGAATGTTGTCAAAGCCTTAACCCACTTCTTCACTCAAGTAGGCCTTCCTACAGTGGTGCAATCAGATCAGGGTTCCAATTTTACTTCCCGGTTGTTTAATCAGGTAATGCAAACCCTGGGAGTCCGGCAGTCGAGGTCTTCGGCCTATCACCCTCAGTCACAGGGGGTGGTAGAGAGGTTTCACCAGACACTAAAACTCATGTTGCGCACCTTCTGTCTGGAGACTGGGAAGGATTGGGACGAGGGAGTTGACCTGCTTTTGTTTGCTGTTCGGGACAGTAAACAAGAGTCGCTAGGATTCTCGCCCTTCCAGCTCGTCTATGGACATGAGGCGCGAGGGCCTCTTAAGGTGTTAAAAGAGTGTTGGTTGAGTGATCAGAGCGCGACGCCCTTAGCTTCATATGTGGTCCAATTCAAGGAAAAGTTGCGTCTGGCTGTAGAACTTGCCCAGTCCAACTTAAGGTGTGCTCAGGTGAAAATGAAACTGCATTTTGATAAGGCCCATAAGGCAAAACCTAGAGAATTCCAAGTGGGGGAGCAGGTGTTGGCCTTCCTGCCCTTACATGATCACCCTTTTAAATCCAAATATAGTGGTCCATATGAAGTACTTGAAAAACAGGGGTCCGTGAATTATGTGATTAGCACCCCTGAGCGGCGTAAGAAAAAACGCCTTATCCATGTCAATCTCTTAAAGTCATATCATGTTCGTAACGAAACCCTGGGAAAAGCAGTTGCTTGTGTTGATCAATCCTTGCCAAATTGTATCATTGTGCCAGAGTGTCCAGATGATAAGGATCAGTGTTTTTCTGAAATAATGAATGGGTCTAGTGTAAAAGTTGAAAACTCGACTATCTTGGAGGACCCCAGTGCTAAGTTGTGCCATCTCTCTAGTGACCAAGCCAATAATATAAGGTCTCTATTACAGGAGTATCCTGTTATAGTTGGTGATTACCCACTCTCTTGTTCAGTACTGGAGCATGACGTTGAGACCAGGGGAGCCAAGCCAATCCGACAGCGTCCCTACCGTCTTAACGCCTTCAAGAGGGAGTGTGTGCGCGCCGAGGTACAGCGTCTTCTAGAGCTAGGCCTCGTCGAACCCAGCATCAGTCCATGGGCATCCCCTGTTGTTCTAGTTCCAAAGCCAAGTGGGTCAATGCGGATGTGTGTGGATTATCGCAAGGTGAATGCTGTCACTGAACCCGATGGTTATCCCTTGCCACGCATTGACGACGTGATCGACGATCTTGGACAGGCAAGGTACGTGACCAAATTGGATCTCCTCCAGGGCTACTACCAGATAAGACTGACTGAACGCTCCAGGGCCATCTCTGCTTTTGTCACTCCTGAGGGGCTGTACCAATTCACAGTCCTTCCGTTTGGCATGCGGAACGCCCCTGCAACCTTTCAACGCCTCATGAATTTCATCACGTCTGGTCTGGAAGGTGTCCGCTGTTACCTAGACGACCTTATCGTCTTCAGCAGTTCCTGGGAAGATCACATGAGTCGTCTACAAGCCCTCTTCTCCGTACTGGCTGCAAGCAAGCTGACGGTGAACCTTGTCAAAACTGAGTTCGGCCATGCCCACGTCACTTTCTTGGGGCATGTGGTCGGACAAGGGGAAGTCCAGCCTATAGCAGCCAAAATTGAGGCAATTCAACAGTATCCGGTGCCCGGCGATAAGAAGAGTGTGATGAGGTTGCTGGGTATGGCGGGGTACTACCGCCGTTTTTGTCCAAACTTCTCCTCCGTTGCCTCTCCCATGACTGACCTGCTGCGTGGCAAGAAAACCTTCAAGTGGACTACGGCTTGCCAGAAATCTTTTGAGAATCTTAAATCCCTGCTGGCAAATGCTCCTGTACTACTTGCACCTGACCTCCAGAAACAGTTCACTCTCCATGTCGACGCCAGTGAAATTGGCGCCGGTGCGGTGCTTATGCAAGAGGGTGAGAGTGATCAAGTGCTTCATCCGTTGTGCTATTTTTCTAGAAAATTTAACAAATATCAGAGAAACTATGCCACCATTGAAAAGGAGGCTTTATCACTGATCATGGCACTAGAAAACTTCAAAGTATATATTGGCAGCACTGCTTATCCCATTCAAGTGTTCACTGATCATAACCCACTTACTTTTGTTGACAAGATGAAACATACCAACCAAAGACTTTTGAGGTGGGCTCTATCACTTCAGCCCTATAACTTGAACATTTCCCATATCCGCGGAAAGGAGAACGTGTTGGCTGATGCACTTTCTCGAGTCTGATTATTTAGTAACTATGTCTATATGCAAATTACTTTTTTTTTGTTTTATTGTCATTGAGTACCTTCTGTTATATTATGAATTATTTTGCTTCATATTGATTTGAACCAATTGTGTTAGTTATTACTTTCACTGTGTAGCTGTATATCAATTTTCGCTTCCAGTTAGTTGTAAGCTCACTTTTTTGGGGGAGGTGTCACATGCCTGTGGCGCTCGGGAACTCACACAGTGGAGGCTTGTGTTCACGTTTCCATTTCACGCAAGCTATTAATAATTTGTTTATTGTACTTATTATATTATTATTGCTCTTAGTTACTTAGGTTAATTGTATAATTATGTATGCTATTAATATGCATCATTGTCTTACTCTGTTAAGTTCAAATCAAGAGAGTATTAATTAATTATATAGAAAATCTAGCAAATGTCTGGATCACGCGAGTTGGGCGCGCTCCTCTGCTCCTTTGTGCGTACCCACGCCACGCCAGTAGTGAAAAAAACGTGGCATAGCATAGACCTAGGTAGACGTGTCCACTCATTCTCCAGCCTTGGCCCTTGTTTAATGCATTATCCAGTCTCTGCAATGCCCTAGGGGTATCAGGTATTAGTGACACGTTTAGTTAGGCCTAGGAAGGAATCCTGGTGGTAAGGAATCTCCTGTTTGGTAGGGATAATCATTTTGTAGTGATTGATGTATGTATGTATTTCGTATGTCTTGTGTAATATAATAATGCTAAGTAATATTTGTTTGGTCTAACTCCTTACAGTATATTTTTGTCCTTCCGGCATCACTCTTATTTTATTATACAAGTACTTATTCCCTTAAATTCAGGTTTGCTAATCCTTACTCCATTTAAAACATAAATTGAATTAATTAATTATCTTCCCTTTTGTGATTCACTTATTTCAACTGTTCTTACTTTTCAAGTACACTTGGTTGAGTAGGTTTTTTGGTGAGGATAATTATTGCCGTGTTCCCTATTTGCTCCTTTATTTGTTAATAACTTGGGGTAGGGTTCACTCCCCAAGTATAAAGGATAGTGGGATCACGACATATATATACTAGCAGAATCGCAGCCCTCCGGGCGGCTTATCCGCTAAGCCACGGTAGGACGCCACCCTCCGGGAGGCTCCACATTGTCTCACTGTTCAGTCCCCAAAACTTCTTCTTCCATCAATAGTTCATTAACGGTGTATGTAAGTTCCACCATGTTTTTCTCTACAACGGTACAGCAAAGTATATATTTTTAGCATTAAACGGTTAATATTTTATTGTCTAATCATCACTACATATAACACCACCACATCATCTCTACATATAACATCATCCATCATTACTACATATAACACCACCCATCATCACTGCATATAACATCATCCATCGTCACTACATATAACACCATCCATCATCACTACATATAACACCACCCATCATCACTACATATAACACCATCCATCATCACTACATATAACACCACCCATCATCAATACATATAACACCATCCATCATCACTACATATAACACCACCCATCATCAATACATATAATATCATCCATCATCACTACATATAACACCATCCATCATCACAACATATAACACCATCCATCATCACTACATATAACACCATCCATCATCACTACATATAACACCACCCATCATCAATACATATATTATCATCCATCATCACTACATATAACACCATCCATCATCACAACATATAACACCATCCATCATCACTACATATAACATCATCCATCATCACTACATATAACACCACCCATCATCACTACATATAACACCACCCATCATCACTACATATAACATCATCCATCATCACAACATATAACACCATCCATCATCACAACATATAACACCATCCATCATCACTACAGATCGGTAAAGTAGTTTCCGAGATTCTCGTGCGGACACACAAACACACAAACAAACAGACATACTTCTTTATTATATATATTATATATATATATATATATACAATCAACACCTCAACCCGCCAGGATTCGAACCCACGGCCCACAAGCCTATGACTGTGACAGGGGAACGCTAACCACTGGACCACCAGCAGTCCTAGACTTTGTTATATTTCACACAAAGCCTGTTCAACGAGCTTATGGCGCCGTGAACCTCTAATGGGGACCATCCGTATCACGTAGGTGGTCAGAGTAACGTTTTACCAATCCGGCTTCGAAACACGAGGATCCATATATATTTCATTAGCCCAATAAAGCATGAGGACTTCTACATACAATCAACACCTCAACCCGCCAGGATTCGAACCCACGGCCCACAAGCCTATGACTGTGACCGGGGAACGCTAACCCCTGGACCACCAGGATACAAAAGCAGTCCTAGACTTTGTTATATTTCACACAAAGCCTGTTCAACGAGCTTATGGCGCCGGGGTTGAGGTGTTGATTGTATGTAGAAGTCCGCATGCTTTATTGGGCTAATGAAATATATATATATTGTCACGTGCCTGTAGCGCTCGGGAACTCGCATAGCTTGAGGCATATGTTCACGCCTACATTTCATACAAGCTATTAATAAATTGTTAATTGTACTTATTATATTATTATTGTTCTTAGTTACTTAGGTTAATTGTATATTTATGTATGTTATTTATATGCATCATTGTCTTACTCTGTTAAGTCAACTCAAGAGTAATATTAATTAATTATATAAAATATCCAGCAAATGTCCTGAATCACGTGATATGAGACGCCCTCCTCTGCGGCCTGGGCACGCTTCCCCAGTAGCGAAAAACCGTGGCATAAGGTAGACGTGTCCATTTGTTCTCTAGCCTTGACCCTTGTCTAGTGCCTTGTCCAGTCTTCTGCAATGCCCTAGGGGTATCAGGTATTAGTGACACGTTTAGTTAGGCCTGGGAAGGGATCCTGGTGGTAAGGAATCTCCTGTTTGGTAGGAGATAATCATTTTGTAGTGATTGTTGTATATATATATTTCGTATGTCTGTGTAATATAGTAATGTTAAGTAATATTTGTTTGGTCTAACTCCTTACGGTATATTTTCGCCCTTCCGGCATCACTCTTATTTTATTATACAATTACTTATTCCCTTAAATTCATGTTTGCTAGTCATTACTCCCTTTAGAACATAAATTGAATTAATTAATTATCTTCCCTTTTGTGATTCACTTATTTCAACTGTTCTTACTTATTCAAGTACATTTTGTTGAGTAGGTTTATGGTGGAGATAATTATTGCCGTGTTCCCTATTTGTACCTTTATTTGTTAATAACTTGGGGTAGGATTCACTCCCCAAGTATAAAGGGTAGTGGGATAGCGACAAGTGGGGGCCTGTGTCCGGGATCTAACCACCATTGTTGTGTCATATCAAGTGTTGTTACTCGCCAGGTGTTGTTTCATCGCTAAGTATTTTTGGATGCAAGTTGCTGTGTTCACAGTGTTCATTTATATTGCTCCTGTTATTGCTTAAGCTACTGGTGAGTTAACCCTTATCTTGTGTACCAGGTGTTTGGTTAATCCCTTGCTGTGTTTCACAGTTGATTGCATTTTGATATTATTAATTAGCTAGCTAGTTAGCTTAGCTGCCACGGTTACTTTTTTTTCGCTACTCGATTTTGAGTTCAACATGTTTGACCTGGAAAGCTTTTTGGCTTCACCTTCAGCCGAAGTACTGAAGGGGCTTACTAAGGCAGAGTGGCAATCCCTCGCTGCTTATTATGAAGTAGAAGGCCGCTCTTCCATGAATAAGGCTAGGTTAGAAGAGGCTGTCCTCAACTACCTTATTGACAATGAAATCATAGCCCAACCGTCGGGAAATTCAGAGGAAATTGTTACACCAAGTAATTTGGCCTTACAAGTTGAACTCAAAAGACTCGAGGTGGAGCTGGAAACTCTCAAACAACGAGGTTTGGCTCAAGGTAGTAATACTTCAACATTCAGTGTAGACAAATGTCTCAACAGTGTTCCTAAATTTAATGAGGAAGAACCAGACAAATTCTTCTCTCTTTTTGAGAAAATTGCCCGACTTAACAAGTGGCCTGTTTCTCAGTGGTCTCAACTTATTTATAGATCTTTCACTGGTAAAGCATTAGATGTTTTTTCTGCCCTCTCTGAGGATCAATGTCTAGACTATGCCCTTCTTAAGTCTGCGGTTTTGAGTGCTTATAAACTTGTTCCTGAAGCCTACCGGCAACAGTTCCGTAACTGCCGGAAGACTGACAAACAAACATTTGTGGAGTTCTTCAGGCAGAAACAGGTCCTTTGTCGGAGGTGGATTGAAAGTGAGTCTGCCCATGTAGAACATGACAAGCTTGTTGAACTAATCCTGCTAGAGGAGGTTAGAAAGTGTATCCCAGGCGACATTCGAGCACACTTGGATCAGAGAGGTATCTGTACCCTGGCTGATGCTGGTCCAGTGGCTGACCATTATTCCTTAACTAATAGAAATGTAAATTCCAGGTCTTATGCTCCCATGTCCCAGTCCTTCACTTCCTTCAAGCGGCCCACACCAACATCTACATCGGGGTCCCTGCCTCTTGTCATACCGACCCGACCCTCAGGTTCTGCATCATCTACCCCGGGTGAGCCCATGGTCCATGGGACAGGTGGATCCACTCCTACTGGTGAGAGAAACTCTAGTTGCAGGTACTGTAAGAAGCCCAGGACATGTCATCAGCGACTGTCTCAAGTTAAAGAAAAGAAATTCCTCTCACCAAGGATCCCCTGCTCTTTTGGTCAGGGTGGCCGAGCAATCGGAGAAATTATTGGAGCCCTGTGTCACTGCCCTCAGTCAGACTGTTGCCCTGGATGCTTCCCCCTCTTCTATGATATCAACCTTTGAACCATTTTGTTCTCCTGGTTCCTTAGCTTTGGATCAATTCAGTCAACCCATTTCTGTTAAACTCTTGAGAGACACAGGCTCAGCCTTATCTCTTGTTACTAAAGAAGCTGCTCCATTCCTGGATTCATGCTATACTGGTAGCTGGGTGCTTGTGAACGGTTTGACCGGTGGGTCGCGTATTCCCCTTTGTCAAGTGTACCTGCGGTCATCCATAAAGTCAGGCTATGTCACGTTAGGAGTAGTAGATAGCTTACCTGTAGAAGGGGTCTCTCTATTGATAGGAAATGACCTCGTTGGCGACATGATGTTCCCTAATGTTGTGATCTCATCTTGTCCCACTGCCGAGAATAATACTGTGCAGTTAGAAGTAGACTTTCCAGGGTTGTTCCCTGCGTGTGCTGTGACCCGTAGCATGAGCCGCAGTACAGAGGTAGAAGAGACTAGTGAAGTTGATGAAGTTTCCCTCCAGGACTGTGAGAAGTCCGAGGATAATCTTATCCAGCCGGACCATACTGATCTTGGTCTCAGTGAATTTTTTGAGGATTCCCCACAACCAGATAACCTCCAGAGTAGTTCTGATGGAGATAGGAACCCAGATGTCACTAGTTTTGGTTCCTCTCCCATCACTAGGAGTAAGTTTATTGAGCTACAAGCAGGGGATCCTGAGCTAGTAGGTTTTCTCAATAGGTCAGTTACTGAGACAGAAGCTGAGCAAGAATCAAATTGCTACTACACTAGGTCTGGTGTATTAATGCGGAAGTTCCGTCCCTCCAATTCTCCTGCCAATCACCCTTGGTTAGTTCATCATCAAGTTGTTATTCCCAAACCTTTGCGGCAGGACGTACTTAGTATCGCTCATGATGGGGTGGGTGGTCATTTAGGAGTTAGGAAGACTTATGCAAAAATTTTATCCCAGTTCTTTTGGCCTAGGATGAAGAAAGACGTCAGCTCTTACTGTCGCACTTGCCATGATTGTCAGGTAGCGGGGAAACCGAACCCCAGTGTTAAACCATTCCCTCTGCAGCCTATCCCAGTCATTGAAGAGCCCTTTAGTAAGGTGGTCATAGATTGTGTCGGTCCCTTACCTAAGACCCCTCGTGGTCATCAGTTCTTGCTAACCATTATTGATTGTGCAACCCGTTATCCTGAAGCCATTCCCTTGCGCCGCATCACAGCGAAGAATGTTATCAAAGCCTTAACCCACTTCTTCACTCAAGTAGGCCTTCCTACAGTGGTGCAGCCAGATCATGGTTCCAATTTTACTTCCCGGTTGTTTAATCAGGTAATGCAAACCCTGGGAGTCCGGCAGTTGAGGTCTTCGGCCTATCACCCTCAGTCACAGGGGGTGGTAGAGAGGTTTCACCAGACACTAAAACTCATGTTGCGCACCTTCTGTCTGGAGACTGGGAAGGATTGGGACGAGGGAGTTGACCTGCTTTTGTTTGCTGTTCGGGACAGTAAACAAGAGTCGCTAGGGTTCTCGCCCTTCCAGCTCGTCTATGGACATGAGGCGCGAGGGCCTCTTAAGGTGTTAAAAGAGTGTTGGTTGAGTGATCAGAGCGCGACGCCCTTAGCTTCATATGTGGTCCAATTCAAGGAGAAGTTGCGTCTGGCTTTAGAACTTGCCCAGTCCAACTTAAGGTGTGCTCAGGTGAAAATGAAACTGCATTTTGATAAGGCCCATAAGGCAAAACCTAGAGAATTCCAAGTGGGGGAGCAGGTGTTGGCCTTCCTGCCCTTACATGATCACCCTTTTAAATCCAAATACAGTGGTCCATATGAAGTACTAGAAAAACAGGGGTCCGTGAATTATGTGATTAGCACCCCTGAACGGCGTAAGAAAAAACGCCTTATCCATGTCAATCTTTTAAAGTCATATCATGTTCGTAACGAAACCCTGGGAAAAGCAGTTGCTTGTGTTGATCAATCCTTGCCAAATTGTATCATTGTGCCAGAGTGTAAGGATGATAAAGATCAGTGTTTTTCTGAAATAATGAATGGGTCTAGTGTAAAAGTGGAAAACTCGACTATCTTGGAGGACCCCAGTGCTAAGTTGTGCCATCTCTCTAGTGACCAAGCCAATAATATAAAGTCTCTATTACAGGAGTATCTTATTATAGTTGGTGATTACCCACTCTATTGTTCAGTGCTGGAGCATGACGTTGAGACCAGGGGAGCCAAGCCAATCCGACAGCGTCCCTACCGTCTTAATGCACCTCGCGTTTCATACCAGCTGGATTCGGTAAAATGTTACTGACACCACATACGAGGCACGGGCAGTTTCCCAATGAGGTTCACGGCGCCATCAGCTCGATGAACAGGCTTTGTGTGAAATATAACAGAGTCTAGAACTGCTTTTAGTGTCCTTGTGGGCTAGCCGGTAAGCGTTCCCTAGGGCCACCCAGTAGGTCGAGGGTTCGATTCCTTGCTGGTGAGGTCGTTGATAATATGTTCAAAGTCCGCGTGTTAAATGGACTAAAAATGAAGTATATATATGCACCTCGCGTTTCATACCAGCTGGATTCGGTAAAATGCTACTGACACCACATACGAGGCACGGGCAGTTTCCCAATGAGGTTCACGGCGCCATCAGCTCGATGAACAGGCTTTGTGTGAAATATAACAGAGTCTAGAACTGCTTTTAGTGTCCTTGTGGGCTAGCCGGTAAGCGTTCCCTAGGGCCACCCAGTAGGTCGAGGGTTCGATTCCTTGCTGGTGAGGTCGTTGATAATATGTTCAAAGTCCGCGTGTTAAATGGACTAAAAATGAAGTATATATATGCACCTCGCGTTTCATACCAGCTGGATTCGGTAAAATGCTACTGACACCACATACGAGGCACGGGCAGTTTCCCAATGAGGTTCACGGCGCCATCAGCTCGATGAACAGGCTTTGTGTGAAATATAACAGAGTCTAGAACTGCTTTTAGTGTCCTTGTGGGCTAGCCGGTAAGCGTTCCCTAGGGCCACCCAGTAGGTCGAGGGTTCGATTCCTTGCTGGTGAGGTCGTTGATAATATGTTCAAAGTCCGCGTGTTAAATGGACTAAAAATGAAGTATATATATGCACCTCGCGTTTCATACCAGCTGGATTCGGTAAAATGCTACTGACACCACATACGAGGCACGGGCAGTTTCCCAATGAGGTTCACGGCGCCATCAGCTCGATGAACAGGCTTTGTGTGAAATATAACAGAGTCTAGAACTGCTTTTAGTGTCCTTGTGGGCTAGCCGGTAAGCGTTCCCTAGGGCCACCCAGTAGGTCGAGGGTTCGATTCCTTGCTGGTGAGGTTGTTGATAATATATATATATATATATACATATATATATGTATATATAATATATATATATATATATATATATATATATATATATATATATATAGAGAGAGAGAGAGAGAGAGAGAAATAAAATAATAATAATCAATAAATAAAATAAATAAATATTAAAGTGATAACCGTGGTAACATTATGAGATGTTCTTATTACTTCCATGCTATTGCACTATTCCAGATGATACTAAATGTTGCATAATACTTCCTTGAGATAAATGTATAGTATCAGGTGCCTCAAAGAGAGCTCAGGTTCTCAACTGGCTCAGCCATGTTAATATTGTTATTATTATCCACTCTGTATCTGTATTATTCTGGCTAAATAAACTTTCAATTCAATTCAAACACATCACTCTATGTTATGTACACACCCCCCGGAGACACACACAACTAACCTATCATAATCTAGTGTATGAGAGGGTGTAGCAGCGACACCCTCACCTATCACAACAGTGTACACATCAACCCTATAACTACTGTACTCAGGCTCCCGCACATCACCCACCAATATTTTACATGAGGTGTTTACAAGCCGTAAATATGCTTTACGCTCCTCACTACCTCCCTCAGCCTCTGTACCTGGCAGTGTGTTTACCATCAAGGCTCACCCACACTCCCAACACGACGCAAAAACTGACACTAAAACAAAATTTGGTGTTGGGCTGAGGTCGTATTTTGTAGCTGGTGAGGAGGAGGATGGGGAGGAGGAGGAGGGTGGGGAGGTGGTGGTAGTGGTAGGAGGGGGTGGTGGTGGGAGGGGGTGTTGTTGGTGGTGGTGGAAGGGTTGTTGTTGGTGGTGGAAGGGGTGTTGGTGGTGGTGGTGGTGGTGGTGGAAGGGGGGTGTTGTTGGTGGAGGTGGGAGGTGTGTTGGTGGCGGTATGACACAACCCTAACACACTATTAGCTTTGCTAACCCATGGCAAGGCGGTCAGCTGGCCTCCTCCTACATCCTCCTAAATTTCTTCAATTTCCGAACTATAACTTGCTTCCGACACCTCTAATCTTCCCCCCCCCCTCTCTCTCTCTCTCTCTCAAAAAAAAAAAAAGAAAAAAAAAACAGAAAAAAGGGTGTTAGTGGTGGTGGTGGAGGTGTTGGTCGTGGTGGAGGTAGTGGTGGTAGTAGTGGTGGTGGTGGTCGTGGTGGAGGTAGTGGTGGTGGTGGTTGTGGTGGTCGTGGAAGGGTGTGTTGGTGGTGGTGTTGCTAGTGGTGGGGGGGGGGGGGTGTTGGTGGTGGTATCGGTGGTGGCAGGAGGTGTTGGTGGTGGTATCGGTGGTGGCACGGGGTGCTGGTGGTGGTATCGTTGTTGACAAGGGGTGGTAGTGGTGGTGGTGGTGGTGGTAAGGGGTGTTATTGGTGGTGGGGGAGAGGTTGTTGGTGGTAGTGGTAGAAGGGGTTGTTTGTGGTGATGGGAAGGGGTGGTGGTGGTAATGGTGGTGGTAGGAGGGGGTGGTGGTGGTGCTACTGGGAGGGGTGTTGGTGGTGGTGGTGAATTTGAATTGAATTTTAAATTTTGCGGCCTAGGTTATTGTGCACTTCAAACCTATCCTGTGAGCGGTAGCGCAAATGGATTACAGAGTAGAAGTCACAAAGGGTGCCTATAACAGACCCCAGTGGCCAGGATATTATGGGATCGAATGTTATTTGAGTATTTCACATATATTGTTTGCTTAATTCTGTACATAGAGGGTTATTTATTCACAACTGCGTGGGTACAACAGTTTGAGGCAATATGCATGGCCACACACTTTGTTGTTCACACCTGCGTGAGATGTATTCAAGACCATTTTGTGTTTGTTTCGATACATGGGAAATGATATAGCTACTGAGTGCAAAACAGTGTAAACAATCTTAAAATGTCGGCTATCTTGTCATTAGATATAAAGTGTTGTACCATTTCACACACAGTGTGCTTTGACCTGTCAATAAAAGGTTATACCTTACACAGTCGAGGACGTAGTGTTGAAGTGTGTGTGTAGTTTTGTTCACATCTGTTTGAGGATATACCGCCAGAGGTATGTACAGTTGCCTCCACATGAGCGTACCACAGCCTGGGAGTGTGCGAGGACTCGGGTATGAGATGTGGCAATGCAGCACTGATGCAAATAATAAAGGACGTAAATAGGTAAACAAATCCTGTAATAAATGTTATGTAGCTTGTTGCGTAACCACAATTGAGTGACTAGGACTGAACTGCAGGGAATTGACAAACAGGGTAATTCACGGTTTCACGCCCATAACTACGGAACTGGGTGCCATATCTTGTTAATTTGTCCCCATACACACCCAGGTCGTTGTACGTTCATGTGGAGATAACTGTATTTATATTCTAATCTTAGTCTAGCGGTTAGGCTACAACATCTTGTAACCAAACAACCATCATCACAACAACCATCATCACCACAACCATCATCACAACCACCATCATCACAACAACCATCATCACAATAAGTATTGCAACAACCATCATCACCACAACCATCATCACAACAACCATCATCACCACAACCATCATCACAACAACCATCATCACAACAATCATCACAACAACCATCTTCACAATAACCTTCACAACAACCATCATCACCACAACCATCATCGCCAAAAACCATCATCACCACAACCATCATCACCAAAACCATCATCACAACAACCATCATCACCACAACCATCACCACAACCATCATCACAACAACCATCATCACCATAACCATCATCACAATAACTATTGCATCAACCATCATCACCACAACCATCATCACAACAACCATCATCACCACAACCATCATCACCACAACCATCATCACCACAACCATCATCACAACAAACATCATCACAACAACTATTGCAACAACCATCATCGCCACAACCATCATCACAACAACTATTGCAACAACCATCATCACCACAACCATCATCACAACAACCATCATCACAACCATCATCACAACAACCATTATCAGCACAACCATCATCACAACAACCATCATCACAACAACCATCATCACAAAAGCCATCATCACCACAACCATCATCACCACAACCATCATCACAACAACCATCATCACCACAACCATCATCACAACAACCATCATCACCACAACCATCATCACAACAACCATCATCACAACAACCATCATCACAACAACCATCATCACCACAACCATCATCACAACAACCATCATCACAACAACCATCATCAGAACAGCAATCATCACCACAACCATCATCACAACAACCATCATCACAACAACCATCATCACCACAATCATCATCATCACAACCATCATCACCACAACCATCATCACAACAACCATCATCGCCACAACCATCATCGCAACAACCATCATCACCACAACCATCATCACTGCAACCATCATCACCACAACTATCATCACCACAACCATCATCGCCACAACCATCATCGCAACAACTACTGCCACAACCATCATCACCACAACCATCATCACTGCAACCATCATCACCACAACCATCATCACCACAACCTTCATCACAACAACCAACATCACAACAACTATTGCAACAACCATCATCATCACAACCATCATCACCACAACCATCATCACAACAAACATCATCACAACAACTATTGCAACAACCATCATCGCCACAACCATCATCACAACAACTATTGCAACAACCATCATCACCACAACCATCATCACAACAACCATCATCAAAACAACCATCATCACAACAACCATTATCAGCACAACCATCATCACAACAACCATCATCACAACAACCATCATCACAACAGCCATCATCACCACAACCATCATCACCACAACCATCATCACAACAACCATCATTACCACAACCATCATCACAACAACCATCATCACAACAATCATCATCATAACAACCATCATCACAACAACCATCATCACCACAACCATCATCACAACAACCATCATCACAACAACCATCATCAGAACAGCCATCATCACCACAACCATCATCACAACAACCATCATCACAACAACCATCATCACCACAATCATCATCACCACAACCATCATCGCCACAACCATCATCACAACAACCATCATCGCCACAACCATCATCGCAACAACCATCATCGCCACAACCATCATCACAACAACCTTCATCACCACAACTATCATCACCACAACCATCATCACAACAACTACTGCAACAACCATCATCACCACAACTATCATCACCATAACCATCATCACAACAACCATCATAACCACAACCATCATCGCCACAACCATCATCACAACAACCATCATAGCCACAACCATCATCGCAACAACTACTGCCACAACCATCATCACCACAACCATCATCACTGCAACCATCATCACCACAACCATCATAACCACAACCATCATCACAACAAGTATTGCAACAACAATCATCACCACAACCATCATAACCACAACCATCATCACAACAAGTATTGCAACAACAATCATCACCACAACCATCATTACAACAACTATTGCAACATTAACCATCACTTCAATCATTTTCACAATCATCATTACCACAACAACTATCACAGCAAAAAGCATCACCACAGCCAAACCAAAACAACCATTATCATCACAACAACCATCACAAGAACAATCATCACCATAAACTTCACCATAACCACAACCATCACCACAATAACCACAACAGGCACTATAGGTCAAAACATGACCATTAACATCCCCAAAGTACACAAAAAGTCACCGTGTAGTGGATTTCTCCCCTACAAACGCGGTTTGTCGCTGAGTAGCCGACCCCACCAATTCCCCAGTGTATGCCTCGTGTCAAGGTCAACCAGCGCCGCCATACATCAAGGAGCGGGGTCAACTACTAAGCCATGCCTTCCCCCCGCTATTTAAGACCTCTTTCTACCTACACCAACCAGCCAGCAACACCTCCTCCTCCTCCGCCTGCCTGGTGGTCCTCCCTCCCGCCGGCGAGCATGGCGACCCACAAGCTGTCCTCCTGTGAGCATCCTCACCAACCAGCTCTCTCTACATCACGCTTGTAACCATGCTGCTTTCCCAGCACCAAGCTGCATTGTACATCCAATACAACATGTATATAGAGAGCACATTGTGAGTTTCCTTTCTCCATTCCATACTGAGTGTGGACACAAACATCTCATACTCCACAATTGGTGACCCCAGGAGATTCGCACTCACACAGGATGGAGGAGAAACTGATCACGCTCCCAGTCTTCAAGCAACATGGAAGACTGGCTTATCCACACAGAAACAGCTCTCATCGGCTCTACAACTACTGTCTCTACACAGCAGGTTAAACACCCTAGAGCAGCACTGTTTCTCTAAGCAGACACCAGCTCCTCTTCCTACCCCAAGCACCACGTCCAACCGACCCCAGCACACCCGTCCTGCCTCAGACGCCGACCCCGGCCCAGCAGTACCCCCTGCCGCTTCTCCTGACGCGGCCCCTGTTCCTGAGGGCGGACCCACACACCCCTCTTTTCTCCCTCAGGTACTCCCTGCTAATGTCCTGCACCCTGCTGCTGTCATGGACCCAGCTGCTGTCATGAGCCCTCATCTGCTTCTACTGACGCAGCCCCTGCTCCTGACCCAGACCCACACACCCCAGCAGGCGCATCTGACGACTCTGTACCTGCCGTGAGGGAAGAACAAAATTCATCGCCTCCACACACCCTTTTTCTCCCTCTTTACTCCCACAGATATTGTGTATCTAGACAGTTGTGTCCAGCGACCGGCTCATCCATGCCATCGCCGTTGTCTCACATGAGGCATGCACCGCCCGTTCTGCCTTACATGTGCTATGCAACCCTGCAGACAACAAGTCTTCTACACCGCCTGGAGGGAAGGGGGAGTATTGCAATGGATTTCTCCCCTACAAACGCTGTTTGTCGCTGAGTAGCCGACCCCACCAATTCCCCAGTGTATGCCTCGTGTCTAGGTCAACCAGCGCCGCCATACATCACGGAGCGGGGGTCAACTACTAAGCCACGCCTACCCCCTGCTATTTAAGACCTGACCTCGTGGTGACCTGTCTCTTTCTACCTACACCAAATAGCCAGCAACACCTCCTCCTCCTCCGCCTGCCTGGTGGTCCTCCCTCCCGCCGGCGAGCATGGCGACCCACAAGCTGTCCTCCTGTGAGCATCCTCACCAACCAGCTCTCTCTAAATCACGCTTGTAACCATGCTGCCTTCCCAGCACCAAGCTGCATTGTACATCCAATACAACAGTATATAGAGAGCACATTGTGAGTTTCCTTTCTCCATTCCATCCTGAGTGTGGACACAAACATCTCATACCCCACAACCGCACTGTGCGTGTGCTGCTGGTGTGGGTGCAGTACCAAGGCACCGTCGTGCTGAAGGACGATATCAACCAACTGTCCAACCTCGTGCTGAAGCTCCATGAGAGGCGGTACTGATTCAGGGCCCCCGCCCTTGACCTTCACCCTGAGCAGTACGAGTCCACGTGGGAACGCGTTCCCATCGTGAACGTCTTCATCACTAGATACCTCAGGATGAAGCAAAGGGGCCACCTCCTACTTGTGCTTAAAACGCTCACAGAGGTAAGGACGTTGACACAGGTGTGGCCGATCGTGTGCGTGACCGCCGCCTTGGTCTGCTTGGTGGCAGTCCTTTACGTTTTGAAAAACTGGTGGAGCGGCAGCTCCGCGTTCGCCAATGACTCGTCACTGCGATCTCGGTCTAAAAATATCTTCTAGAAAGGATGAGTCCCAGGGCAGCTCGGAAGAGCAGTCCCAGGACAGCTCGGAAGAGCAGCCCCAGGACTCTGTGGATGAGCAACACCAAGGCTGTTTTGAAGAGCAGTCCCAAGGCTGCTCGGAAGAGCTGTCCCAGGCCAGCTCGGAAGAGTCCCAGGGCAGCTCGGAAGAGCAGTCCCAAGGCTGTTCGGAAGAGCAGTCCCAGGGCAGCTCGGAAGAGCTGTCTCAGGACAGCTCGGAAAAGCTGTCCCAAGGCTGCTCGGAAGAGGAGCCCCAAGACTCTCTTATCAGTGGACATTTTATCATGTTTGTGCAATGGAACACTTGTCTCATGTCAAGAATGATAATGTCGGACAAATTTTCCAAAACGTACATGGTCTGCGGTAGCTTTTTCCCCCATCAGCACCGACTCGCCATAAAGGTTTTCAATACCTTTCAAGGCCATGCTAACATGGCCAACTGAGAGGTGGAGATGCTCATGCGGCTCAGGGGACTCGAAGGTGTGCCTTTTGTGGAGGCGTTGTGCGAGAAGCCCCCCCGCCATTATAACGAGGTACACCTTCGACGGAAGCCTGAGACACTGGACACAGATGGTGTCCAAGCTGCCTGATGACACCAGTATTCTGGGAGTCATGCAACAATTGTTAAAACTAGTTGGCACGATCCACTGACGAGGTGTATACCACAACTGTATTCGCGACGACAATATTATTGTGCGTAAAATTGACCTGTCCCTCCAAAACTTCTGTTTAGCCTTTGCGGTAGAAGGCTCTCCGTTGCGTTGGAGCCGCTCCAGCAGGCCGGTGGATGATAAGATCCGCCAAGATAAATACTGGTGGGTCGCGCCAGAGTTGTTCCACAAGGGTATAGCTTCACCAGCCTTCGACGTGTACTCCCTCTGTATAGTAATCAGCACTATTAGAAAGTGAATGATTAAGAAGCCACAGGCTCTGTATCCGCTAATAGAGCAAGGTAAATCCAGCATCCCCGCTCTGAGGCCAACCATCGCCCAGCTGTCCGACAAGGTAGTCGAAATTCTTAAAGGCTATTAACTCATTATTTCAATATTATTTTGTACTTTTTCCTAACTCTAAAGTTTGTTATTATTACGAATACGTCTATTAATACTATGCTTCCTCCGTATAGTCTCTTGTATAATTAAAAAAAATAGATCACTTAGTGATTGCACTCTGCAGCTGACCCAGGTGTAGTGGTAGGGTGTTTAATGATTGGACACTGCAGCTGACCCAGGTGTCGTGTTAGGGTGTTTAATGATTGGACACTGCAGCTGACCCAGGTGTCGTGTTGGGGTGTTTAATGATTGGACACTGCAGATGACCCAGGTGTAGTGTTAGGGTGTTTAATGATTGGACACTGCAGCTGACCCAGGTGTCGTGTTGGGGTGTTTAATGATTGGACACTGCAGCTGACCCAGGTGTCGTGTTGGGGTGTTTAATGATTGGACACTGCAGCTGACCCAGGTGTCGTGTTGGGGTGTTTAATGATTGGACACTGCAGCTGACCCAGGTGTAGTGTTAGGGTGTTTAATGATTGAACACTGCAGCTGACCCAGGTGTAGTGTTAGGGTGTTTAATGATTGGACACTGCAACTGACCCAGGTGTCGTGTTGGGGTGTTTAATAATTGGACACTGCAGCTGACCCAGGTGTCATGTTGGGGTGTTTAATGATTGGACACTGCAGCTGACCCAGGTGTCGTGTTGGGGTGTTTAATGATTGGACACTGCAGCTGACCCAGGCGTAGTGTTAGGGTGTTTAATAATTGGACACTGCAGCTGACCCAGGTGTCGTGTTGGGGTGTTTAATAATTGGACACTGCAGCTGACCCTGGTGTCGTGTTGGGGTGTTTAATGATTGGACACTGCAGCTGACCCTGGTGTCGTGTTAGGGTGTTTAATGATTGGACACTGCAGCTGACCCAGGTGTAGTGTTAGGGTGTTTAATGATTGGACACTGCAGCTGACCCAGGTGTCGTGGTGGGGTGTTTAATGATTGGACACTGCAGCTGACCCAGGTGTCGTGTTGGGGTGTTTAATGATTGGACACTGCAGCTGACCCAGGTGTCGTGTTGGGGTGTTTAATGATTGGACTCTGCAGTTGACCCAGGTGTCGTGTTGGGGTGTTTAATGATTGGACACTGCAGCTGACCCAGGTGTAGTGTTAGGGTGTTTAATGATTGAACACTGCAGCTGACCCAGGTGTAGTGTTAGGGTGTTTAATGATTGGACACTGCAGCTGACCCAGGTGTCGTGTTGGGGTGTTTAATGATTGGACACTGCAGCTGACCCAGGTGTCGTGTTGGGGTGTTGAATGATTGGACACTGCAACTGACCCAGGTGTCGTGTTGGGGTGTTTAATGATTGGACACTGCAGCTGACCCAGGTGTAGTGTTAGGGTGTTTAATAATTGGACACTGCAGCTGACCCAGGTGTCGTGTTGGGGTGTTTAATAATTGGACACTGCAGCTGACCCTGGTGTCGTGTTGGGGTGTTTAATGATTGGACACTGCAGCTGACCCTGGTGTCGTGTTGGGGTGTTTAATGATTGGACACTGCAGATGACCCAGGTGTCGTGTTAGGGTGTTTAATGATTGGACACTGCAGCTGACCCAGGTGTCGTGTTAGGGTGTTTAATGATTGGACACTGCAGATGACCCAGGTGTCGTGTTAGGGTGTTTAATGATTGGACACTGCAGCTCAATTGATTTCCATTAAGTTGTAGCCATAAAACGAAAAGGTTATCTATACTGGCCGAAACATCATCAGTTGATATATAAACATTTTAATCAGCTATTATCCCCAGTGTAACTCAGCTTCACCATGACTGGAAGACAATTTTTTACACCACACAAACAGACGTACAACTTGACCCTGACTTTGTTGGTTTATCATGTCACTAGTTCCTGCTGGTCTTCGCTGCAAGCCGTCAGTCACTTTCTATTCCCCTCACGTGGTCATGTTAGATAAGTTTAGGTTTAGGATGGAGATCGGAAGGAACTGGTTCACAAATAGGGTGGTGGACGAGTGGAACAAGCTTAGCAACTTTGTAGTAAGTGCTGAAACGCTGGAAAGTTTTAAAAGGAGGCTAGATAGATTCATGGATGATAGAGTGGTAGTAACTCTCGACAGGAGCTGCCATGCACAAGCCAACCGGCCTATTGCAGACTCCTTATTTTCGTATGTTCTTATGTAAGGAATGACACTTTACAACACTACTAAATGATGAAATGACACACGTACATAACACACAGAAGCTGGCTTAAACATTATCTAACTCTGGTTCTTTTCTTTCCATCTTATTCCTGAAGCATTAATGAGTCTACAGTTAAAGCCCCTGTCTTATTAAAGAACTTAAGTGTGTTGAAGATAAATAAGAGAACAACGTGTCCAAAATATCCAATGTTCATCTCAGAGACAATTACACAACATGGAGTTATTATTGATCCAGTGAACATAAATGATCATAAAATAACTTCAGTAGCGAATGTGAACATGATAAGCTGTAAATAACATTGATAATATAATTAATGAATGAAAATCTCCTTATATTTTAAACACTTATTATATAAATTAATAAATGTGTAATATGTCATAATCCAGATATATATGTAAATAATAAGATAAAACTAAGATACACTGATAGTTTATAACAACAAAGAACAGGAGATAAAGCAGTGTGTGTGTGTGTAGTGCGTGTAAACATAGTCAAACAATATCCAAAATATCTAACAATAAAATAAAAACAAAATAAAAAATATTTAAAACGCCATCTTAAATTTCACAATATTTAGTACGTTCATTATCAACAATACATTTTCACACGCTGAACTAACACGCCGAGAGGTATAGTCTGGGTTCGGTGAGGAAAAAAGAGTAAATAGCCCACTCTAGCGATAAAAGCATGAATGAGCAACAGTGACAGCTAACAGAAGCACACCAGGGGGATAAACAACAACAATTAGCAAAACACAATTAAGAAACTAAAATAATTCAACAGTAAAGAATGGAGAGAAACAAACGGTGTAATAAACAGTGGAGGTAAAAAAACAAATAAATTTAAATGAAAACAGACACACAGAAGAGAGGAACAGTAAGTGAAATACAACACACATACAAAAACACAAACACCGAAAAAGAAGAAAAAACAAGGCGAAGAAGACTTAAACATTACCAAAAATCAGACCAATCAAAACAACCACAACAAAAGCAACACATCCTTACAAACACACACACATCTAACAAAGACACGGGGGTGAGGGGGAAGGTGCACTGGTTCTGTTTTGTGGCCATAATTAAAAAATAGTGCTCTATGATGCAAGATTGAGAGCCCCGCCCTGTGAGGTTTTTAGGGACAGCCAGGTGAGGTTTTTAGATAGGACTTTTTGTGCAAGAGATAGGAAACGTAGGACTAGGGTGTGTTTTCCCGGGGCTGGGAGAGGGCATGAGAGGATAGATAGGGTTTTGTCAGGGGAGAGTACCAATCCAATAGTGTGTCTTAGTGTGGGAGGAAACGACATAGGAAAGGTTAGGAGTGAGGAACTTTTCAAGAGGTATAGGGAGGCGCTGGGGAAGATTAGAGATAGGGGAGGGATCCCCATAGTATGTGGTGTCTTGCCTAGAAGAGGGGTTGGTCGTGAATGGCTGTCCAGAGCAATTGCTATAAATTGCCGACTGGAAAAACATTGTGCAAACAATGGTTGGGCATTCATTGATAACTTGCAACCATTCTATGGCAACGACTACCTGTACAGTCGTGACGGAGTACACTTGTCTCGTGCGGGGGTAAAGACGTTGTCTGCATCCCTGGAGCGTGAAATTGTCACTCCAAAGGAAGGGGGGGGGGGTTTCGCCAGCAGAGAGAGGTCAGGGTAAGTGGGATTCAAAAAACAAGCAGGTCCTGGGAAGTAAAATTGGATACTCAGGACAAGGGGCAAAACAGGACCAGGGAAGGGTAAGTTTAAATGTATACTATACAAACAGCAGGGGCGTTAGAAATAAAATAGACTTGCTGAGAGCGATTGTATGTACTGAGAATGCAGACGTCATAGCAATCACCGAAACTTGGATGAATCTGGCGAGCAAAATTTTTTTTTCAGAGTACCACATAGAAGGGTACAACCTTTTTCACAAGGACAGGGAAGGTAGGAAGGGGGGAGGGGTCGCACTCTTCGTCAGGGACACATTAAAATGTTGTATTAATAATTCAATAAAGGGTGAAATAAGAACCGTGTCTGTATGGGTAGAAATTATGGAAGGAAGAGAAAAACTAATTATGGGAGTGATTTACAGGCCCCCAAGTCTTGGGAAAGAAGCAACTCAGCCCATATGGCAGGAAATGAGTAGGGCAGCAAAATATAATAGCCTGTGCATTATGGGGGATTTCAACTCTCAGAAATATTGACTGGGACAATATTGTAGGTGACTATGAATCTGAAGACTTCCTAGATGCAGTACAGGACAATTTTTTGAAACAACTAATTATAGAGCCTGCTTGAGGTGACAATATATTAGATCTAATATTAACAAATAAAGAAAATATTATCAGAGATATCAGAGTAGGGGAAGAACTAGGTAACAGTGATCATAGAGAAATCAGGTTCACCCTAAATTAGGAAACGAAAAACAATGACAATATGGTAAGAGTCCCAAACTTTAGATTGGCCGATTATCAGGGGTTAAGAAGGTACCTAGGTGAGGTCACCTGGGAACAGTCAGGTCAGTCCCCGGTAGGAATGGGTGAGGTCACATGTGAAACAACAATTGATCATGACTATAATATATTCACTCGTATACTAAGTAAAGCACAAGAACAAAAAATACCATACAGAAAAATTAGGTCAAATAAGAATGAGCCAAAGTGGACGACCAGAAAACTTAAACATGACATTGGAATAAAGAAAGGAATTTATAAGAAATTAAAGGGAGGGGAGGAGCAGCTCAAAAATAGGTATAATGAACAATCTAGGAATGTTAAGAACAATGTAAGGAAAGCAAAGAGAGAAGACGAAATCAGGATAGCAAGAGAATCCAAGGTGAATCCCAAGGGATTTTTCCAGGTATATAGAACAAAGGTCAAGGACAAAGTTGGGTTTTTAAAGTCAGGGAGGGGGGAAGTGATAAATGGCAGTGAAAAAATAAGCAAAGGATTGAACAGCTACTTCTTATCAGTTTTCACAGACGAAATTCGCGAGGAAATTCCAGAGGTGGAACTGATATTTAGGGGAAAGGAAGAAGAGAAATTAAAGAATATCACTATCAGAAAAGAGGATGTTCTTAAGAGGATAAATAAACTAAAGAAGACAAAATCCCCAGGGCCGGATGAAATTTTCCCTCGAGTCTTGAAAGAGTGTAGGGAACAGATTAGCGGAACCCTCGTAAATATATTTACAAAATCATTAGACACGGGAGTTGTGCCAGACTTGTGGAAACAAGGAAATGTAGTATCCATATTAAAAAATGGAGACAGAGCATCAGCGTCAAATTACCGGCCGATCAGTTTGACGTCAGTAGTGGAGAAATTTCTTGAATCAATTATGGCAGATAGCATCCGATCGCATCTAGAGAAAAGCAAATTAATCTACGACTCTCAACATGGGTTTACAAAGGAAAAATCTTGTCGAACAAATCTGCTGACGTTTTTTAGGAAAGTCTTCGAGGTAGTAGATAATGACGAAAATTACGATGTTACTTACTTAGACTTTAGCAAAGCATGTGACAGAGTACCGCATCAGAGGCTTCTGAGAAAAGTTAAGGCCCCTGGTATCGAGGGGAAAATTTAAAATTGGATAAAATCATGGCTCACGGATAGAATGCAAAGGGTCAGCAGAGATGGTGTTAGATCTGAGTGGGGCTGTGTAACCAGTGGGGTTCCCAAGGGGTCAGGGGTCACTCTTGTTCATAATCCACATAAACGATCTAGATACTGGGATCAGCAGTGACATAAGCAAGTTTGCGGATGACACCAAAATAGGGCGGCAAATTAATTCAGGGCAGGATGCAAATGTGCTACAGGAGAATCTAAATAAACTGCAGGGGTGGTCTGAAAAATGGTAAATGAAATTCAACACCAGCAAGTGCAGCATACTTAATATTGGAAGAACAAATACTGTCAATGTATACAGCCTTAACAACATCAACCTTGAGAAGTCTACTTGTGAAAGAGACCTAGGGGTACTTGTAAGCCCGGACCTAAAGCCGAGAAAACAGTGCGTAATATTCGAAATAAGGCAAACAGAGTATTGGGTTTTATATCTAGAAGTGTAAGTAATAAGAGTGCAGAGGTCTTATTGCAACTATATCTTGTGCTCGTCAGGCTGCACCTCGATTATGCGGTTCAGTTCTGGTGCCCTTATTATAGAATGGATATAAATTCACTAGAGTCGGTGCAGCGAAGAATGACGAAAATGATTCCGGGACTTAGAAACCTTCCATATCAGGATAGGCTAAAGAAACTAAACTTGCATTCCCTAGAAAGACGAAGAGTGCGGGGAGATATGATAGAAGTATTTAAGTGGGTGAAAGGAATCAATAAAGGGGATACAGATAAAGTTCTTATAATATCCGAGCAGGATAGGACTCGGAGCAACGGATTTAAGTTGGATAAGTTTAGGTTTCGGAGGGAGATAGGAAGGAACTGGTTCACAAATTGGGTGGTGGACGAGTGGAGCAAGCTTAGCAACTTTGTAGTAAGTGCTGGAACGCTGGAAAGTTTCAAAAGGAGGCTGGATAGATTCATGGATGATAGAGAGTGGTAGTAATTCTCGACAGGAGCTGCCATGCACAGGCCAACCGGCCTATTGCAGACTTCTTATTTTCTTTTGTTCTTATGTAATCTAGCTATCTTGTTACTTGCTCCATGTACATGTTTGACTTGATGCACCTCATCATGATAAACAATGGATTGACAATTTCCTGTTTGCACTTATCTGCTTGCGTCAAATTCATCAACAAGTTCTTTCCTGATTTTAATTTTAAAGGTTCTTTTTGACAGACCCAGATTGTATTTAACAGTGTTTTGTTAAACACGAGTTTGGCGAGGGCATCAACTCATGTCTTCTGAGGCCCATGAGAGAGGATCCACAACAGTTTAAACTTGATACTCCCGTCAAGGAGGCATGCATATTTATGCCTGGCCTTAGAGACAAGTTGAGGGTATGAAGGACAAATAGCGAGGATTGAGAGTCAGTGATGATGAGACTGTCAGTGACAGTGGTTTCAACAAATGTAACGGCTGTGTGTATGGCAACCAATTCAGTTTGTAGAGTGGATGCCCAGTTGTTAATTCTAACTCCTTTCTCAATTGTATTACTGGTAGGTTGAGTCATAACGACAGCGCTTCTAGCCTTCCCACAGGCAGTGTTAAGAGATCCAGCAGTGTTTGATGTTATCATCAGTCTGTAGGGTGTGTATGTGTTCAAGAGCTCTCACTTTGGCAGTGTGTTGGAGATTAATAATTTGCGTAATTAGTCGCTTAGGCGGATATGTCGGTATTGTGATATCGAAGAGAACTGTCCGCCAGGGTGACAAGAAGCGCTGCTGTGTCTCATCTTTGTACAGATGGTCTTGTCCAAACATTGTCATATGTGTAGCTGTACAGTAGTTTGGATCCATTTGGATTCACCAGTTTCATGACTCCTATATTCTAGCAGTTTATTTGAAGCAATGTATTCAGGATCACCGGGCAAAAGTCTCAGGGCTATCATGAAGTTGACTTTAACTATTCAATCTTTGACACTGGGTACTTTAGTGCTCATGGGACAGCCTAGAATAAATCTGAGGGATTTGTTTTTGCATTTTTTTTCGAGTGTTCAATGCCTTTCCCGTCACGAAGGACGAGGGATGGTGTGTGGTAATCTATCAGATATCTTCTATAGCCTAGATACATTGTTTTAGCAAATCTAATATTAGCATCATAATGTGGGCTGTACCCCGTTACACTTCTAAGATGTTTCAGTCTGTCAGTACATTGGCGGGTTAGCTGTAGTATGGCAGGTAAGGTACAAGGGACGGAGACACCAAAATATTTAAAAGAAGAGCCATAATCAATAGTGTTGTTACTTATCTTGAACTTGGCGGGGCCGCGTTTGCGGTTACCAACTTATTTGTTGAACACGTTAGTTTTCTCAGTGGAGATAATAAGACCGAGGTTCTCACTGTCTGTATGTATAGCCAAAGATCCAGCGACCCCACCCTGGTTCTCGTACTGGTAATTTTGCCTGCCAATACCTGGTAAAGTAAGGCTGTATGTAAAGGCGATTGTGATAGGTGGATCTATTTTCGGCTGTATTACTGCCAGGATAAATATTAAACAATCCAAAGGTAGAATTTTTATAATAATAAAATATTCATTGTTATTTTAGGTCATGGGAAGTTTCCAAATGTCCGAATATTGGCGTACAAAATTAAGAAAATTTGATCTGAGAATCTTGTTACAGCCCTCGTTGTAGGTGAGCTGTCAATTCATACCTATAATTTTTCCATTATTTAAGTAAATATACGAACATTTAGAAATTTATCATGATCTTAAATAACAATGAATAGTTTATTATTATAAACATTCTAAGTTTGGATTATTTAATATTTATCCTGACAATGATTCAGACGAAAAGAGATCCACCAATCACAATCATTTTTACATACAGCCTTACTTTACTAAGTATTGGCAGGTAAAATTACCAGTACAAGACCCAGGGTGGGGTCGCTGGATCTTTAGCCGACTGTACATGGTTCAGGGTGGTTTACATTTCATGAGATTTAATATGTATTAGAATATCATCAGCATAGCTGATGGTAATATTGCTGGGGCTGCCTGGAATTGTCTTTAATAATGTATTCCTATGAACACTGAACAAAGAGGGAGTAAGCACTCCACCATAGGGAGCGCCAAGTTGCATATCGAGGAGGTGGTGGGAGGCGGTGTTAGTGGTGATGGTGGGAGAGGGTGATTGGAGTGGTGGTGGAAATGTTGGGATGGAGAGGGTTGGGATGAGGAAGGCGATGGATAGGGGGTGGGGGCTGAGGATTGAAAGGAGAGGCGTTGAGATAGAGAGGTGAGGGAAGGAGGTGTAGTGGTGAGAAGGAAAAGAGGTAGTTATAGGTAGATGGTGGAAGGGAGAGAGGAAGGTTAGAGAGATAGGAAGTGGAGGGAGGGGTGTGATGATGGACAGGGGAGGGAAGGGTTTATTAAGGTAGGGGGGCCGAGGAAACACAGGTAGTGGGGAGTTGCCATGGTGATACGGTACAGGTGGTGGGAGGTGAATCACAGGCACAGGTAATGTTTTGTGTGTGTGTGTGTGTGTGTGTGTGTGTGTGTGTGTGTGTGTGTGTGTGAGAGAACTTAATTGTGAATCTATCGTACAAATCCAGCATTAAATCAAACCAAAATCACTCGTGACCTCTCAACAAATAGCTGCTCTTCATTATAATCTCTCATATATGAACAGAGTGGAGACAGACAGACGAACAGACAAACAGACGGGCAGACAGACAGACAAATTAACTAATATTGAAAACACAGATATTAACAACACTATATACACATTTCGTAAACTCTAAAGACTACAAAATAAATATCACAGTATAAGAAAGTAATGTAACAAATAAGGCAGTATATAAAATAGTTGTATAACATTTATCGGAAAATACGTCATGAATAAGTATGTGGCTGAAGGACGATAAACTACATTATTATTCATTATTAATTTGAAAGAGAAAGCCTAATGTGATCTTTTAAGGGAATACTCTTCTGTGAACTGGTAACTGTGATCTAAGAATACTCTATTAAGGACTGGTAACTGTGATCTAGGAATACTCTACTATGAACCGGTAACTGTTATCTAGGAATACTCTATTAAGGACTGGTAACTGTTATCTAAGAATACTCTACTATGAACCGATAACTGTTATCTAGGAATTGGAAACTAGAAATCATGAACTAGGAATAAGAAACTTGTGACTAGTAATAAGCAACCGACATCAGTCTCAGGAAGTGAGTATAAGCGTCAACAGAAAACAGTAGACAGTTTGCAGGGGAGACTCTACCAGATGCCAGCCCTGCCTCCCTTACACAACAAATGGTCTCTGGATCCCCCCCCCCCCCCCCACAAACATGTCTTACGATAAGTGAAAAAAAAATAGAAGAGAATAAAATAATGAGATATTTAATTGTTTTAACGCATTAATATAAGTTGAATCTAAATTTGAATTCAAACTTTGAGAAAATATTCATTACAAACACCTAGATACTTAACTACCCAGAAAGGAAAATAATAATGAAATAAAAGAGAAGTATTATGTATAATATAAAAAGAGAAATATAAATAATAAATATAACCCTAAAAATATTTCAACGTAAACGAAAAAAATTAAAGGAAATTTAGCAAAAAAATGGTCAAAGTAACTACGAGAGAGAGAGAGAGAGAGAGAGAGAGAGAGAGAGAGCAGCCAAGAGCGTGACAGATGATCTAATGGCACAACACCAGAGGGAGGAGGAAGAAGGGAGGAAAGAGGAGGAGAGAGGGGGAGAGATGGGGAGAGAGAGGGAAAGAGGGGGAGAGAGGGCCAGCATGATGAAGGGAGGACGACGATACATACACACAGAAAGACTTAAAGATAGATGAGTAAATAAACAACTTTTGATCGATAGAAATTTGAAGGAAACATCTGATATAAGTTAGGTAAACACAACATATTATATACACTATAAGAAAATAAGTTTGCTTGATAAATATTTGAACAAGATGGAGTCCGTAAGTTAGATAAATAAGATACACTAACAGATAACGGGTGTTAGATAAATACAGTAAACAAGAGATAGATAAGTAAATAAATAAGTTTGATAAACTTCTATAAGGGAAGTATAGCGATGGATATAGGAATTATTATAACTAGAAAATATAGAAAAGAGACGAATGACTAATAATGAAGAATATTAAGCCATAAAGGTGAACAAAAATTAGTCATTGGCTGAGTTAAAACTGAAAACTAAGAAAAAAGAAACCTTGTGAAAACTAGCCATAAACGCAGCCATAAATGACCATAAATACAGCCAATAATAGCCAGAAACGTACCGAAAATAATAAACGCAGCCAAAACTAGCCACAAACGCAGCTTAAAGTAGCCATAAACGCAGCCATAACTGGTCCGCGTGAGGTTTTGCAGTTCAGAGTCAGATTCTAATTATTGTCATGTCTGAGGTCAGTATTATAAATCCTGCCCAGCTAACCTCTGACTCCGTGGCCTTGACTTATGAAGAGGTAAACCAAACACGAGATGCTTCTGGGGATGAAACATAAAAACAATAATTGAGAAAGGGAAGGGTAAGGGAGGTGAAAGGGAAAGGGAAAAGAGAGGAAGGGAGTAAAAAGGGGAAGGGAAGGGGAAGGAATGGGAATGGGGCAGGATCAGGGAGCAGGGGAGGGGAAGGGAGGGGGGAAGGGGACAGGAGAGAAAGTGGTGGGAGATGAACACGGAAAATTGAAAAGGGGGGAAGACAAGGGGGAATGGGGAGGAAAAATGAGAGGAAGGAGAAAAGAGGAGGAAGACAAGGGGAAAGGAAAGGGAAAGATAAGGGAAAGGAGGTGAAAGGGAAAAGAGCAAAAGGAAAGAGGAATAAGAGAAAGGGGAAAGAGGACGGTAGGAGAGAGGAGTAGGTGAAGGAAAAGAAGGTGAATAGAGATAGTTTGGGAGTACTCTTGCACACAGACACACACACACACACACACACACACAAACATTTATTACCACTTTAATTTATATTTTTCATGGTTAGTCTCGTCCGTCATCTTAAACTACCTGACATTAAAAGAGTAAGTCTTATGTTAGGCAGGTAAGGCACAGGTGAGTGTGTTGGGGCTTCACCGATATCTTGACAAATATTTCTCATTATTCTCGTTATCCTACTAGAGAGAGAGAGAGAGAGAGAGAGATAAAATTCCTGATTTATACTAATTAAACCCCGCAACGTTAACAAACACGCCTCCTACCCCTTTCCCCTTCTCATTCACTCTTCTCCACCCCCTCGCTCCTTCCCCTCCCCTCCCCTCCCCTCCCCTCCTTTTCCTTGTCCTCGCTACTTCACCTCCCCCTCCCCTCCCCTCCTTTTCCTTGTCCTCGCTACTTCACCTCCCCCTCCCTTCCTCTCTCCCTCCTTTCACCCTTCCCCTCCCCTGAGACAACGAGGGAACAGCAGAATTTACGTCAAAGATAAAAGAACATCACCTGACAGGGCAGGGCAGGTACCACTAATGAAGACCTATACCAGGTAATTGATTTTCTCTTACCTGCCCTTCTCTCCCATCCTTCCCTCCCACACAAACGCCCCTCCCACAACACCCATCCACCCCTCACACCCACGTTATTATCCTTCCGATCCACCCAACCACCCCTTACACCCATCCAACCACCCTTCCTATCCCCCTTCCCGTCCAACCACCCCTTCCCCACCCTCCCAGCCACACCTCCCACCACCTCCCAAGGTAAGATTTACGACATTTAATCGTCTTTACCCTCTATAACAACTGGTGGGAATAAAAGATTACACAGGGCGGGGCAAAAACATGGACGGTAAATGTAAACAGATGAGGAAGGGGAAAAAAAAGTTGGGTGTTTCATGTCTGTCTGTCAGTCCGTCTGTCTCCTTCGTCTTACTGTGGATAAATGAAGTTGGTGAGATGACGCCTGTTGCTGTTGTTGTTGTTGTTGTTGAGTGGCGGTGGTGGAGGAGAGGGTTGAGGCTATGTATAGATGAGTTGAGATTTGTACAGCCTTTTTTCTTTATACACAAGATACAGCTCATACAGTTAGCTACACCTTTAAATCATGAACAGTACACAGAAATATACACTTTACACCGCGTTTCACCTTTCATATGAACCTAACACACAGATGTACACTCTTTTCAACTTCTGTCCTACATAGAATACTCCACACACACCCACTTACACCTCTTAGGACCCTGCATAATATACCCAGTACACCACTTTCTACTATACCGCCTTACTCCCCTTGATACACCGCACCTACACTTACACTCACTCCATTTCCTCCTTATATATCACCTTTAATATATTATCCAAAGGCCTATGCAATATACCATACATTACCCCTGCATAACACGCCTTTTAGATGGGAGAGGGAGGGGGGGGTGAGGGGGCAGAGTGAGAAACGGGAGAAGAGTTAGACGATGGGACGGAAAGTGAACAAGGAAGGAAAAGGAGGAGAGAGAGAGAGAGAGAAGGGGGGGGGGGGAGACAAGCTGTCAATCAGGGAAGAGTGTCACTTCAAAGGCCAAGTTATATTTGTTTGTTTAAAATAACTGGTGGACGATAACTGTAGTCTACGTTTGGGACAGACAGACAGACATATAAACACTCGAAAACATACTCACACTCAGGTAAACTTACTCAAACAAAGCACTCAGGCACACACACTCGAATATACATACTCCCCCTCCCCCTCGGGTGTAGATGTACCCCTCAACGACAGATATTTAAGAGAGCCTTCACTTCCGGTCTCCCCTCCCTCTCTCACTCACTCGCCCCGGCTACCATGTGGTTACCTGACACTCTCCCTCCCTCCTCTCACTGACCTCCTCTCTCGCTCTCCCTCCCCAATTACTCACCTTTCCTCTTACACTCTCCCTTCCCCTTATATTCTCTTTCCCCTCACCCACCTGGCTTAATGTATCGTGAACTTTGTAATTACTACATTGAATCAGGGGTGCTTGAGGACATTCTTGCTGTTTATCCAAAATTTGCTAGCCCACACTGATTTGTCCTCAATTAGAATATGGCGTACGTTATCCCCCCACCATTATAACCTTCTTAGATCTTCCTTTTTCACACCTCAGTGACCCTGAGTTTTTATTGTTCCTTAATCAGTATCAATGTTCCTACAATGATGATGCTAGCGTCATTCCCTTAGATGTACTAGATGGGTATGTGTTACACCCCCTTTACCCTTGGTGTCAACACAATACTCCCTCATATCGATCCTGATGCCTTTCTACAAAACTCACTGGGTTACACCAACCCAAACTGTAACTATTACTTTCCTGGCTCTCCCGAGTTTAGTTCTAGTCTTCTACTACCTCATTCCTTCTCCTTGATTAGCCATAACATCAGCAGTATTCCCCTTCATCTAGACACCTTTTTGGATCAGTGTATATCTTCTATTGCCCACAAATTTGATATACTTGAGTTCTGTGAGACCAAACTCACTAAAGATATTGAATATTTGTATAACATTCCTAATTATAATAGACACTGCGTCAACACGTCACGACACAGTGGTAGTGTCGCCCTATATGTTGAGTAATTTACAGAAGACCCCACACTAATGTAAGAAATTTTCTTGAAAAATTTTCGGAGCTTATCTCTATCATAAGTTCAGAGAGGAAACTTTGCTACATTACAGGAGATTTCAACCTTGACCTATTAAATCAGAAACCGACACCTCAGTATTAGACCTTCTTGCTACCTGTCATTCTAAGCTCTTCTTCAACACTATAACCAAACCCACTAGAGTAACTGCCACCTCTGCCACTGTGATAGATCATATCTGAACTAACAACACTCCTAACAATCTTGCAAGTGGAATTATTTATAACAATATCTCATATCACTTCCCAGTTTTTGCCATGTATAAAACAGCCACAAGACCTGAAAGGTCTAGTGGTCTCAATACAGTACAGAGACTACTGCGACGACAACATGCTCCTTTTTGAAAACAACCTAATGAATGCTAACTGGGATCTTGTCTATGCCTCCAACAACCCTAACGTGAACAGCTACAACTTCTCTTGCATCTTCAATGCTTGCTTTGATAAATGCTTCCCGCTCAATACTAAGTCAGTGAAAACTGCATCCATTTCCAAACCCTATTTCACAAGCGAAATTAAGATAATGATAAAATAAAAACACAAACTCCAAAGGAAACTTGGAAAAAGACCCATAACTTTCGGTGATGCTTACCGAAGTATCAGAAATAGAGTAACTCAAGCAGTTAGAAATGCCAGACGTAGCTATTATACAAATATGCTCCAGTCAGCATCAGGCGACGATAAGAAAACCTGGAATGTCAATACTATTCAGAGCAGGAACACTCAGCCTTCGACTCCCCACTCAGCTTCTATGATAAATGATTCAGTTGTAACGCAACCCTCTCTCATTGCCAACCACTTCAATGAATATTTTATTAATGTTGGCAAAAATCTTGCAGAGAGCATCCCTGATCACCATGAGGAATTTAGAGCCTACCTGCAAAACAGACAGCAAAATGAGCTGTTCTTTTCCTCTGTCACAGCAGATGAATTACTGGCCATCATAAAAATGTCTAAAGATGCAGCAGCAGGCGAAGACAAAATACCAATGAGCATCATTAAGAAAGTAGCCCACTTATTACTACCTGTTCTCCTGCACATTTGCAACTCCTCCTTCACTCGTAGTGTCTTTCCGGATAAACTGAAAATTGCTAAAGTTCACCCAGCATATAAAAAATCTGGGGACAAAGGTCTCTTCAAGAATTACCGCCCCATATCAGTCCTCCCAGCCTTGAGTAAGATACTGGAAAAGCTAGCAGGTAGTAGACTAAATTCCTCTGCAATGCCAATAACATCTTTACAAACTCCCAGTTTGGATTTAGAGCTAGAAGGTCGACTGAGAGTGCCCTGCTATCCTTTTCTAATGACATCTTAAATTCCTTTGATGAAAGTCAGTTCACAGTCGGTATATTCTTGGACCTCTCTAAAGCCTTCGACACTGTCGACCATACCAGCCTCCTTTCAAAGCTTGAACATTACGGCGTTAGGGGCCTGTCCCACAATTGGTTTACCTCATATCTGTCCAACAGGATGCAGTATGTCTGCTATAATAATCACCAATCTGACTCCTCGCCAATCTTGTATGGCGTCCACCAAGGTTCCATTCTCGGTCCAGTACTGTTTTTGTTGTACATAAACGGCAAGGTCCACGCCACCACACTCATAAAATACAACTTATTTGCAGACGATAGTAATCTCTATGCTAGCAACTCAGACTTCAATTCCTTGATGAGAACTATGAACACTGAATTGACTAAAGTCGGGACCTGGATAATACGTAATAAACTGACATTAAACTTTGAGAAAAACCACTACACGATCTTTCACAGAAGGAAAAACTTACCCCCAGACTTGGACCCCCTGTACCCTGGTAATACAGTTCTCAAACGCGAACAAAATACAAAATTCCTCGGAGTTATTGTTGATGATAAACTAAACTGGAGAAACCACATACACGCCATTCACAGTAAAGTCAATAAACAGTGCGGTATCATGTATCACACTCGACAGTCACTCACTGTCACAGCAATGAAAGAAATCTATCATGATCTTGTTTACTAACACCTGATACACTGTCACACACTATTGGGGGCCTCTGGCTCTTCAAAAACACAACCCCTGGTTACTGCACAAAAGAGAGTTGTATGGACAATGACCTTCTAGAAAGAAGCAGATCACACAAACGAAAACTTTGCTCAATTGAAAATGTTATATTCGAAGATATTAACACCTACTGCTGTGCCCTCTTTGTTTACAAATCTATCAATCAGTTGCTTGATAATATTTATTTCCAGTTCCAGAATAATCAGAGATACAACTTAAGGCACCCAGAGCTACTTAAGACCACCCCCCCCCCCCCCCATGCACTCCTCTCAGTCCCAGACTTCCATAAAATATCATGGTGAGAAGGTGTGGAACAACTTACAACCACCCATCCGAGCAAAGACTACGCTCCCTCCCTTTAAATCATCTCTTAAAAAATATCTATTTTCTAAGTATTAATATTTCTTGTAATACCTACTATATATACAGTTCCTGCTTTTGTTGTACCATCAAAACTGTTTTATCGGAAATTATCATGTAAACAGATAATAAATTACCATTGCAATAAATCTATTTGCCAACTAGACATAGTCCTGACAGCTCTGTCGTCTTGTTCAACTTTAATACTGTACACCCCATGTTGTACTGCTTCCCCATCATATTTACGTTTTTCAATTCCACTGTAATTTATGTATATACTTTTAGTAAAAAAAAATAAAAAAAAAATAAATAAATAAATATTGAAGTGATAACCGTGGTAACATTATGAGATGCTCTTATTACCACCACGCTATTGTACTATTCCAGATGTTACTAAATGTCACATAATATTTCTTTGAGATAAATGTATAGTATATATATATATATATATATATATATATATATATATATATATATATATATATATATATATATATGTATATTGTATATATATATATATATATATATATATATATATATATATATATATATATATATATATATATTTATATATATATATATATATATATATATTATATATATATATATATATATATATATATATATATTTATCAGATGCGTACAGGAGAGCTCAGGTTCTCAATTGGCTCAGCCATGTTAATATTATTATTATTATAGACTCTGAATGTGTGTTTTTGTGGCTAAATAAACTGTTTCAATTAAATTAAATTCAATGTATATGAACCGCTGTCCTACATGGCAGTGAGCAGTGACATCATCCACATGACTCTGACCTATATGTACTGTTAATGAATATGATGTATTCTTTTGTGTACGAACTTCTGTCCTGCGTGGCAGTGAGAAGTGATACCACCCTCAGTGTCAAGACCTGACTGAATTATTCAGAATAAGCAAACTGTACTACAAGCTTTGTCAATAAATTTGTTAAACTAAAAACTAACTCACTGACCTTTCTTACTTTTCCACCCACCTTCCTCTCACCCCCCAGCACTCACACCTACTTCTCCTCATCCTGTCTACATAGCTTTTACACCTCCTTCCACCCTTTCTTGACCTCCCCTCACACCCTTCCTCCCGTATCTGACCCGTGGCTAACCTCCCTGTCCTTCTCTCACACCCTCCCTCCCCTCACTTCCTCCCTCCCTCCCTCTCTCTTCTCGCTCCTCATACCCATCCTCCCCTCATTGACCCGTGGATGACCTCCCCCCCATACCTCCCCTCCTCACATCCTCCTTCCCCTCTTATTCTCCCTCCCATAGCTAACCTCCCCTCACACCCTTCCTCTCCTCACTGACCCGTGGCTATCTTCCCCTCACACCTTTCCTCCCCTCACTGACCCGTGGCTAACCTCCCCTCACACCCTTCCTCCCCTCACTGACCCGTGGCTAACCTCCCCTCACACCCTTCCTCCCCTCACTGACCCGTATATGACCTCCCCTCACACCCTCCCCTCACCGTCACGCTAATTGTTTGTTTGGACAGAAACTTATCCCGGGTATACTGTCAATTAAGGGCGGGTCGCTGGGGAAGTGACGGAGGCGTAGACAGTTAGGACGGGAGGTGATGGATGACTGTCCGTGGCACTGTTAATACTGTCTGATTATTCGGGGACAGTATAGTCGACCTGTGGGTTCACTGGTGACTGGTTAGACGGGCTCCAGTCTTACAATATTAGACCCTGATTCTAACCTAACCTAACCTAACCTAACCTAACCTAACCTAACCCTAACATAAGAGAACCCAACCTAACCTAACCTAAACCTAACATAACAGAACCCAACACACAATAAGTAATGAATACATACATTCCTTTGTTTGATATACGAGGAAACAACAATGGCTGAGGCGAGAGAGAATGATTTTTTTAATAATATGGTCTCCCTTGGTTATTATTATTATTATTATTATTATTATTATTATTATTATTATTATTATTATTAATATTATTATTATTATTATTATTGTTATTATTATTATTATTATTATTATTATTATTATTATTTTTGTTGTTGTTGTTGTTCTTATTGTCGTTGTTGTTATTATTTATACTATACTATAATTGAGATAAAGTGGGAAGGCTTCGTGTCAAGGATCTTAAACTAAGAAAATTAAGTACGTGACAGTAATGACGCGACAGACAGACATTAACCTGCCTCGTTGAGGAACCGTCTAGACGGGACCGTCAGCGCTACGCACAGTTGGTCTAATTTTCTAAAGCACTATGTGATGAGGAGAGTTAGAGCAGAGAGCAATGACTATGTTGGGCGACACCACCTTATGTATTTTATAGGTAATATCACCCTACACCTACACATTTACCACCTTATATCTACACATTCATCGCTCTACACCTACACGTTCATCACTCAACACTTGCACACTACACATCGCACTACACCTACACAGTCATCACGCACCACTTGCACACCGACACAGTCACCACCCCACACCTGCACGCAACACATCACCCTACACCTACACATTCATCACGCTACACCTATAAACTGCTCCATATAATTAGATACACACTTATTACCCCACCCAGTGCCAGACAGGTAAGGCGTGTCATCAGTCAGTGAGGAGTAATTATCTGCCTGTTGTGCCACGTGACACTCAGGGGTAAGTGATACTGCCACCACACCGCCTCGATACTGTCATGATGAGACATTGTTAAAAGATTCTATTAGTTAATTGGGTCGTGTAAAGGTTTGTTTTATTCTTTTGTAGTTGGTGTGTAGAAGAGAAGAGAAGAGAAGAGAAGAGAGATAGATAATGAGACACAAGACGGGAGGCGGGAATCGACACAACAGATAATTCTTATGTAAACACTTCACTATACAAGGTGGCACATAAGACACTTGACCGAGAACGTATACTGTAAATAACAAAATTGTTGTCGGTAAAAAGACTTATGCGTCACCCTGTAGTATAAATATTTCAAGACAATAAAGTTTTTCTACTTGATCTTTATGAGATATACATCTTCCTTCGTTTATTGTGACACACACACACACACACACACACACACACACACACACACACACCATCACGGACTCTCCCTTCATTCATTGCCATTCGTTCTTACTGCTGTGATAAATATGAATTCACTTTTCATTAAATATTCATTAGTCCCGGTTACCACAAACACTGTACCCGGCAACTCCAGACACAATATCCGCCAAATACATCGTTAGTACAGACAGAGAACAAACAGATACTGAACATAGCAAGTATAAAGGGAGATCAGGGAAATTAACTGTACATACAGACAAAGAAATTATATATACACGTACAGACTAAAGAACAGTCAAAAGCATCCGCCACAGACAGCAGCACAGCCAAAGGTACGGACATGTCAGGCAGTGATGAAGACGTGAGGGACAGTGAACCATTCCTCTCTGGGCGGTGTTTGTCAACGTCACCACACACAGTGGACACGGCAAAATTTCACTATTAAAGTTCACAGGTAAGTTTTGAAGTCATAGTCGGAGGTAGGGTGAGTGATGGGGGTGTGTTGGTGGTGAGTAATGGGGGTGTGTTGGTGGTGAGTGATGGAGGTGTGTTGGTGGTGAGTGATGGAGGTGTGTTGGTGGTGATTGATGAAGGTGTGTTGGTGGTGAGTGATGGGGTGTGTTGGTGGTGAGTGATGGGGGTGTGTTGGTGGTGAGTGATGGGGATGTGTTGGTGGTGAGTGATGGGGGTGTGTTGGTGGTGAGTGATGGGGGTGTGTTGGTGGTGAGTGATGGAGGTGCGTTGGTGGTGAGTGATGGAGGTGTGTTGGTGGTGAGTGGTGGGGTGTGTTGGTGGTGAGTGATGGGGGTGTGTTGGTGGTGAGTGATGGGGGTGTGTTGGTGGTGAGTGATGGAGGTGCGTTGGTGGTGAGTGATGGAGGTGTGTTGGTGGTGAGTGATGGAGGTGTGTTGGTGGTGAGTGATGGGGGTGTGTTGGTGGTGAGTATTGGAGGTGTGTTGTTGGTGAGTGATGGAGGTGTGTTGGTGGTGAGTGATTGATTTTGATTTTGCCGCTTGCAGCGGCTACTTTATTGTGCACCCCACACTCATCCTGTGAGCGGTAGCGCAAAAGGATTACAGAGTAGGGTTTACAAAGGGTCATAATAATTAACCCCCGTTGTCAGGATATTATGGCACTGAAAGTTACACAGTATTTCATTTACATTATTTGTTTAGTTCTATACATAAAGGGTAACTTATTCACAAATGCGTGAGAACAGGCGTGTGAGGCAGTATGTCTGGCCTCACACTTTGTTATTCACATTTACGTGGGAGGTATTCAAGCACATTGCGTATTTGGTTCTGTACATGAGAACTGACATAGATACTAAGTGCAAAAAAGTGGATACAATCTTAATATGTCGGCTATCTTGCCATTAGAGATGAAGTGTTGTGCCATTTCACACACAGTGTGCTTGGACCTGTCCCTAAAAGGTTCTATCTTCACACAGTCGAGGACGTAGTGTTCAAGTGTGTGGCCATATGTATGGCCACACACTTTACATTTAGTTTTGTTTACATCTGCTTGAGGAACATACTGCCAAAGGTACTTATATCCTAACCTTAATCTAGCTGTTACAACATCTTGTAATCTAGTGATCTTGTTACTTGCTCCATAAACGTGTTTCACTTGATACATCTCATCATGGTAAACTATGGATTGACTAGTGCCTGTTTGCACTTGTCTACTTGCGTCAAACTCATCAATAAGTTCTTTCCTAATTACAGTTTTAAGGGTTCTTTTTGACAGACCCAAATTGTATTCAACGGTGTCTTTGTTAGACGCGAGTTTGGCGAGGGCATCAACTCTGTCATGTTTTATGAGGCCTATGTGAGAGGGGATCCACAACAGTTTGACCCTGACACCCCGGTCAACAAGGCACGCATATTTGTGTCTGGCTTCAGAGACAAGAGCGTGACAACCTGAGTCGAGGGTACCAAGGGCAAGTAGTGAGGATAGAGAGTCAGTGATGATGAGACTGTCAGTAACAGTGGTTTCAATGAATTTAATAGCTGTGAGTATGGCAACTAATTCAGTTTGTAGAGTGGATGCCCAGTTGTTAATTCTAACTCCTTTCTCAATTATATTACCGTCAGGTTGAGTCACAACAATAGCACTTCCAGCCCTCCCACAGGCGGTGTTTAGAGACCCATCAGTGTAGATGGTCTGTGTGATATTATCATCAGTCTGTAGAGTGTGTATGTGTTCAAGAGCTCTCAATTTGGCAGTGTGTTGGAGATAAATGCTTTGTATAATTAATTTTTTAGGCGGATACGTCGGTATTGTGATATCGAAGGGAACTGTCCGCCAGGGTGGCAGGAAGCGCTGTTGTGTCTCAACTTTGTACAGGTGGTCTAGTCCAAATATCTTCATATGTGTAGCTGTAGTTTGGATCCATTTAGACTCAGTAGTCCCATGGTTCATACATTCTAGCAATTTTAAGGAAACAATGTTATCAGGATCACCACGCAGAAGCCTCAGGGCTATCATGAGGTTGACTTCAATTATTCTATCTTTAACACTGGGTATACCTAGTTCTTTCCTCATATTAAGTACTTTAGTGCTCATGGGACATCCTAGGATAATTCTGAGGGCTTTATTTTGCATTTTCTCGAGCTTGTCAACGCCTTTCCCGTCACGAATGACCAGGGCTGGTGCGTGGTAATCTATCAGAGATCTTATATAGCCTAGGTACATTGTTTTAACAATTCTAATATTAGCACCATAGTGCGGGCTGTACCCCGCTACACTTCTAAGAGGTCTCAGTCTGTCAGTACATTGGCGGGTTAGCTGTTGTATGGCAGGTAGGGTACAAGGGACGGAAACACCAAGATATTTAAAAGAAGAAACATAGTCAATAGTGTTGTTACCTATCTTGAACTTGGCGGGGCCGCGTTTGCGGTTCCCAGCTTGTTTGTTGAACACCTTAGTTTTGTCAGTGGAGATAATAAGACCGAGGTGTTCACAGGCTGCGTATACATGGTTCAGGGTGGTTTGCATTTCACGATGAGTTTTAGTATGTATAAGAATATCGTCAGCATAGCTGATTGAGATATTGCTGGGGTTGTCTGGTATTAAATTTAATAATGCATTCATAAGAACATTGAACAAAGTGGGGCTAAGTACTCCACCTTGAGGGGTACCAAGTTGCATATCTTTAACTTCACTTTTGTATCCCTGAAACAGTGCAGCAGCCCTTCTGTTGGTTAGGTAACCACTTATCCAGTGTAACAGCCTACCTCCTATATCCATTTTGGCTAGTTCGTACAATATCAGTTGCCTATTGGCAATATCAAATGCAGCTTTTAGGTCAAGAAATGTGGTGTATCTGTGCCTTTCATCACCATGCACAGTTAGGAATGTGGTGATGCAATTATGTACACCTTTACCATGGGTGAAGCCATTTATGTTAGGAGACATGTGTTCTCTGATTCTATATAAGAGTCTGCCAAGAACCATCCTCTCAAAGGTTTTACACAGGCAGCTGGTTAGTGATATGGGACGAAAGGCATCAGGCTGTCCTGGTTTCGGTATTGGTACAACAATACTGCTGGTCCATGATGTGGGTAGTTGGCCCTCGGCATGACTCATATTGTACAATACCAACAATGGATTGCCTGGCACGCGCCTTAGTAGTCTAATGATGTTGTAGGTGACCCCGTCCTCTCCAGGGGAAGTAGACCTACCCCTGGCGAGGGCGGCGTCAAGCTCCCACTCAGTATATGGAACATCACACTCATCGTGCTGTTTGCCCAGCATAAAGCTAATAAGATTACTTCTCTCTACAGACTTCGCATCAAGGAGTCCCCGAGTCCTAGCTGGTAACATGTCATAGCTCGACACATGAGCCCACTTTGTTATTAGCTCATTCGACTTTTGCAGAGGGTTTGGATGGGAGACGTGTCTTCTGTTTTTACCTCTGATTATGTTTATGTCTTTCCAGGCTTTGCTGAGGGATGTGTGTTGGTTCAGGCTGTTGACATATGTCTCCCATGCATTTTGTCTGAGTTCGTTTACACGTTCCCTGACAGCAGCAAGGGAAGCTTGATACAATTGTAACATTTGAGGTGTTCTAAATTGTCTGTAACCCTTACCCACCCTCCTGACCCTAGCCCTGTGTTTTTTCAGCTCAGGGTCATTATAGCACTGCTGTTGCCTGTTCCCATTATGCTGACCACGTTTTCTCCTTTTTTTGGTGGAGGCATTGTTGGTGAAGTATACATAAGTCCTATCTATCAGATCGTCATGGAAACTTTGGTAGTTGTCAGGCTTGTAGTCCTTGTACCAGTCATGGATGAAGTCTATGAACTGGCTTTCATGTTCTTGCTTGACTGTGATTCTACGTCTGTTGAGTTTACCACCAGTGGGGGTGCCATTGGCTACATGTATACTAGCTTGGATTGGGCTGTGGTCAGACATAAGATCAGTGACAACATCAGAGCTATGAGTTGTGTATGATAGATTAAAGCCAATACATTTGTCTAGACCCCCGCCATAGATGTGTGTTGGTTCATTATTACCTATAATTTGAACATCTTCATATGCGCTGAGAAGTGAGATAAGTCTCCTACCATTGGTGTTAGTGGTGGAGTCACCTAATTTCTTGTGTCTAGTATTCAGGTCACCCATTAGGACAGTGGGCTCAGTGTGTAAAAAGTCTGGGAGATCTGTGTATTGAAGCTGATCTGAGGGAGCATAGGCGTTTAGCACGTTGAGTGTGGAGTTGCCCAGGTGGATAGTGATCCCATGGTACTGAAGGTTGGTAGTCTTTTTGGATACAAGAGGTACATGCGGGAGTGACTTCTTAACATACATCAAACATGTGTGAGTAGAACTAGGATCATAATACACATAATTGGGCAGACTGGGTGGGGGCTTACCATTAGGTGTGAGACACTCCTGCAGACACACAATATCGATGTCCTCAGTCACAACTTTGTGGTGTAGGTCAGGGTATCGTTTTCTAAGGGATGAGATGTTCCAACTCATCACCTTCACCGCTCTGTATCTTTGTCTGGTATTAACATTGGCCATTATGAAATGTATTTGGAATTTTGTCTGGTATTAACACTGGCCATTATGAAATGTATTTGGAAAGAAGCAAAAGGCACTGTATGATACTGTTCTTTTCTGCGCTGCCTGTCCCTTCGGCAGGCAGTAGGCCAGTTAACCTTTTGGAAACATTTCTGGAGCATGTACGGCTCAACAATTGTTGTATTTCAGTGGCAGACAACAACTCACTTTGGTTACACTCGACATCACCACCATTTTCTGTTTGTGCTTGTTCATCTTCACTGACCATGTCCACAGAGGCATCAGTAGAACTGTTACCAGTATCACTATTTTCCTCTGCGTGGACACTAGTTCCTGGTGGGTCTTGAGTTTCCACATCTGGTACTGACATCTGAATGTCTTCAGTTTGACTGCAATTTTTCCGAAGTTGCTGCACTGTGTTGGTGGTGTTTTTTTCCTTTAGTATATCACAGAGGCTCTTAAACATTTCAGTTTGAGCTTGAGCTTGAGCTGTAACCTGAGCTTTGAGTTCTTTAATTTCATTTTTCACATCATTGATCTCTTCACGATATGCATGGAGTGTGTTGGCAGCTACCTGTTGTGTCGGTACGTCTGTGTTGCCCCATGCTGATCTTTCGATGACTGCTGGTGATGATCCTGGAGCTTTGGTGGGGAGGGCAGGCCAGGGGTTGGCCGTAGGGAGTACCCTAGCAGCATTAGTGTTTCTTGAGACCTGCCTGGGTGGCGGGCCTGGGCGCTGAAGGGGTGTAGGAGCTCTAGAACAGTTAGGGTGCCATACAGGAACTCCAACTGTTTTGCAGTTAATACACTTCTGTTGGATGACACCCCCTTGAGCAACTGTATCTCTGCAAACCTGTGTTGCATGTTGCCTTGAGCAGAGACCACACCACGGCTTAGTCGAGGGGCATAACCGGGACACATGGCCCCAGTGCTGACAGTTGTAACACCTCCGGTTAGGGGGCTGATAGAGAGTTACCTTCAGAGTCCGATAGGCACCACGGACTCGAATGGTCCTGGGTGGGTCTTCCGAGCCAACCCAGTCTGCAATGACTGCATTCTTGCCCCTGAGTCGCTTCGTCCTTCTGATGTAGGGATGGGCTTCTAGTAGTGTAGGGGTCTGGTACTGGTCGAGCCCAATGATTATTATGGTCTTCTTGCTCGATGGTTGGGATGATTGTTCCATGGTTATTCCCCTTATGCTATTGGTGAGGAGATCCTGTATGACTGCTGGTTCGTTTCTAATCAGAACATGATCTTGTGTACCGACTCTGAACTGAAACTCAGCCTCAGGATATTTGTCTTCCGCATCGTTCAGCCAGAGATACTTGTCTTCAGGTGATGTGCCTCCAGGGAAGTACAATCTTACTCTCTTGGGGGGTTGTGGTTGTAGTTGATTGTCTCTGAGTCTTTCTGCCTTTTCGGCCTTCCGCTTGTTCCTGGACTGAACTAGGTGAAAGCCATCTTCTCCGTTGGTGTCAAGGTCAACACCACAGTCGCCTGGCTCACTCAGTGCATCAGGAGAGTTAAAGCGAGCAGCTGTGTCTCCAGTCAACTCAGACATGGTGGAGTTACAGGGCTCGACTTATATGCCTACGTCAGAGGGCCGAGGACTGCTTGGCACTCCTAGGAAGTCAGCGGTGGTTGGGAGGTGCGAGGGTAGGAGGGCCTCCTGGGAGCGGAGGGAGTGTGGTGTAAGGTAACAGGTGTATTCTCAGTTTATAAGCACTTTTATTACACTTCACTTGTTCTTAATAGTAACTCTGTTTTTCTGACGGCACAACACCTCAGACCATCCTCACTTGGTTCGTCGAGACCCTACATTAAGTGTCCGTTACTATGGTGGAGGTGGGGGTGGGGGCGACCGCATGGGCAGCACTCTCAGCCCCATAGGGGTGGTGAGTGATGGGGGTGTATTGGTGGTGAGTGATGGGGGTGTGTTGGTGGTGAGTGATGGGGGTGTGTTGGTGGTGAGTGATGGGGGTGTGTTGGTGGTGAGTGATGGGGATGTGTTGGTGGTGAGTGATGGAAAGTGTTGGTGGTGAGTGATGGGGGTGTGTTGGTGGTGAGTGATGGGGTGTGTTGGTGGTGAGTGATGGGGTGTGTTGGTGGTGAGTGATAGAGGTGTGTTGGTGGTAAGTGATGAGGGTGTGGTGAGTAATGGGGGTGTGTTGGTGGTGAGTGATGGAGGTGTGTTGGTGGTGAGTGATGGGGTGTGTTGGTGGTGAGTGATGGGGTGTGTTGGTGGTGAGTGATGGGGTGTGTTGGTGGTGAGTGATAGGGGTGTGTTGGTGGTAAGTGATGGGGTGTGTTGGTGGTGAGTGATGGAGGTGTGTTGGTGGTGAGTGATGGAGGTGTGTTGGTGGTGAGTGATGGGGGTGTGTTGGTGGTGAGTATTGGAGGTGTGTTGTTGGTGAGTGATGGAGGTGTGTTGGTGGTGAGTGAGGAAGGTGTGTTGGTGGTGAGTGATGGGGTGTGTTGGTGGTGAGTGATGGGGGTGTATTGGTGGTGAGTGATGGGGGTGTGTTGGTGGTGAGTGATGGGGGTGTGTTGGTGGTGAGTGATGGGGGTGTGTTGGTGGTGAGTGATGGGAATGTGTTGGTGGTGAGTGATGGAAAGTGTTGGTGGTGAGTGATGGGGGTGTGTTGGTGGTGAGTGATGGGGTGTGTTGGTGGTGAGTGATGGGGTGTGTTGGTGGTGAGTGATAGAGGTGTGTTGGTGGTAAGTGATGAGGGTGTGGTGAGTAATGGGGGTGTGTTGGTGGTGAGTGATGGAGGTGTGTTGGTGGTGAGTGATGGGGTGTGTTGGTGGTGAGTGATGGGGTGTGTTGGTGGTGAGTGATAGGGGTGTGTTGGTGGTAAGTGATGGGGTGTGTTGGTGGTGAGTGATGGAGGTGTGTTGGTGGTGAGTGATGGAGGTGTGTTGGTGGTGAGTGATGGATGTGTGTTGGTGGTGAGTGATGGATGTGTGTTGGTGGTGAGTGATGGAAGTGTGCTGGTGGTGAGTGATGGAGGTGTGTTGGTGGTGAGTGATGGGTGTCAGTTACTGTGGTGATTCCACCTCCACCTCCTCCACCCCCACAACACACCACTACCTCCTCCACCCAAACACCACACACCTCCTCCTCCACCTTTTCATCCACCCAAGCAACACACCGCCTCTTCCTCCGCCCACCACATAATACAGACGCACCATAGCTACACCCTCTGTGATTGTGCATGAGAGAGACTTCCATCGGGCTAGGCGTGTAAGAGGCGTGTAAGGTGGGCGTGGGGGGTGGTGGTGGGGGGGGGGCGTTGGTGATGGTGATAATAATAAAATAAACGGTTTATTAATAGAGTTGCAGCCGGTGGCTGAAAATATACAAACTTACATTTGAATTAGACTTAATGATATGCGTTCTAGGGGTGGGTGCGTGGGTAGTCGTGGCAGTGGGGGCGTGGGAAGGAAGGATGGGGGTAACGAGGTTCTCCGCGCCCTTCTCCACGCCTCTGTTATCTCACCCCGCCATCACTCAAGTCTCTCTTTTTATCTCCCCATTTCTCACTTTCGCCTCTCAATTTCGTCTCCCATTTCTCATCTGCGTCTTGAATTATCTCCGAGGCGACGATAAGACACGTTCTCACCCGCCCAAAATCTTCAACACGGCACCAGTCATGTCTCCAACTTCTGGTGGAGATTTTCAAAGGTTCGTACGTTACTTTTGTCCCCGAAATGGAGACCTAAGAGCGTATATAACTAACTTACGTATGTTTCGACACAAAGGTTAAAGATTCTCAAAGGTTCGTAAGGTAAATTTTCCTCCTAACTGGAAACATTGAGAACGTATCTAACTGACTTACATTGCGGTACAAAAATTAATTGTCACAGTTTCATATGTTGAATTTTCTTCCGAACTGAAGATGTGAGAACGCATATAACTGTTTTGTTTATGCTAAGATAAAAAAAGATTGATCATTATCAGAGGTGTGTAAATTAATCTATTTTACTATTTGGGGAACTGAGAACGTATCTAACAGGTTAACTTAAGGTACAACATAATGATGGAATCTTAAAGGGAATAATAATAATAAAGAGAAAATTGGAGGAATAAGAGAAAATGGAAAAGTTTACGAAAGACAAGAATAAAAGGTTTACGGAATAAGAAACAAAAACTTTAAAGGATAGACAAAATTATCAAGGTCTAATAATATTATAAAGTAGAAAAACGAGAATGAGAGGAAAGACTACGATTCCTTCCTTTAAATTATCTCTTTCAAAAGTATCTCTATGAAAATGTTTGTAATTCCTACTTTATATTCCTACTTTTATTGTACCACCAAAACATTATATCAGAAATTGTCAGGTGGATAGATATAAATTACCATTGCAATAATTATATACTTGCCGTCAAGAGATGATACTGAGAGCTTCTGTCCCCTTGTTTCACCTTAATACAACTCATATTCTATTGCTTTCCTCACTTATCATATTAATGGGTAATCAACTCCACTGTAAAATATGAATATAATTATGGAAAAATAAGTAAATAAATAAAATAAATAAATAACGAAGTGATAACAGTCTGATGATCTTACTTAAACCATGTAACTTGTACTATTCCAGATGATACGAAATGTTACATAATATTTCCTTGAGATAAATGTACAGTACATATCAAGTACCACTGAGAGAGTTCAGGCTCTCAACTGGCTCAGCCATGTCAATATTGTTAATATTATCTAATCTGTACCTGTATTTTTGACTACATAAACTATTTCAATATCAATATCAATATCAAAAAGGGTTAAGTCTGACCCTCCTTCATCTCCTCCTACCTCTCCTTTCCCCTCTCTCCCCTCCCCTTCCCCCTTCCCCCTCTCCTCTCCCCTTCCCATCCCTTCCATTCCTCCACTCCTCCCTTGGTCGGGATCTGGTGACAATTTAACATAAATGCCGAGACGAGAAGCTTTATGGCTTCCTCAGTACCTGGGAAAAGGTCCTGCCTCCCCTTACTGCTTCTCCCTCCCCTTACTGCCTCTCACTCTCTTATACTACCTCTCCCTCTCCCATACTGCCTCTCACTCTCCCATACTGCCTCTCCCTCTCCCATACTGCCTCTCCCTCTCCCATACTGCCTCTCCCTCTCCCATACTGCCTCTCACTCTCCCATACTGCCTCTCCCTCTCCCATACTGCCTCTCACTCTCCCATACTGCCTCTCCCTCTCCCATACTGCCTCTCCCTCTCCCATACTGCCTCTCACTCTCCCATACTGCCTCTCCCTCTCCCATACTGCCTCTCCCTCTCCTATACTGCCTCTCACTCTCCCATACTGCCTCTCCCTCTCCCATACTGCCTCTCACTCTCCCATACTGCCTCTCCCTCTTCCATACTGCCTCTCACTCTCCCATACTGCCTCTCACTCTCCCATACTGCCTCTCACTCTCCCATACTGCCTCTCACTCTCCCATACTGCCTCTCCCTCTACCATACTGCCTCTCCCTCTCCCATACTGCCTCTCACTCTCCCATACTGCCTCTCCCTCTCCCATACTGCCTCTCACTCTCCCATACTGCTTCTCACTCTCCCATACTGCCTCTCCCTCTCCCATACTGCCTCTCACTCTCCCATACTGCCTCTCCCTCTCCCATACTGCCTCTCACTCTTCCATACTGCTTCTCACTCTTCCATACTGCCTCTCCCTCTCCCATACTGCCTCTCACTCTTCCATACTGCCTCTCACTCTTCCATACTGCTTCTCACTCTTCCATACTGCCTCTCCCTCTCCCATACTGCCTCTCACTCTCCCATACTGCCTCTCCCTCTCCCATACTGCCTCTCACTCTTCCATACTGCCTCTCCCTCTCCCATACTGCCTCTCACTCTTCCATACTGCCTCTCCCTCTCCCATACTGCCTCTCACTCTTCCATACTGCCTCTCCCTCTCCCATACTGCCTCTCACTCTTCCATACTGCCTCTCACTCTTCCATACTGCCTCTCACTCTTCCATACTGCCTCTCACTCTTCCATACTGCCTCTCACTCTTCCATACTGCCTCTCACTCTCCCATACTGCCTCTCCCTCTCCCATACTGCCTCTCACTCTCCCATACTGCCTCTCACTCTTCCATACTGCCTCTCACTCTTCCATACTGCCTCTCACTCTTCCATACTGCCTCTCACTCTTCCATACTGCCTCTCACTCTCCCATACTGCCTCTCCCTCTCCCATACTGCCTCTCACTCTCCCATACTGCCTCTCACTCTTCCATACTGCCTCTCCCTCTCCCATACTGCCTCTCCCTCTCCCATACTGCCTCTCACTCTTCCATACTGCCTCTCACTCTTCCATACTGCCTCTCACTCTTCCATACTGCCTCTCACTCTTCCATACTGCCTCTCACTCTCCCATACTGCCTCTCACTCTCCCATACTACCTCTCCCTCTCCCATACTGCCTCTCACTCTCCCATACTGCCTCTCACTCTTCCATACTGCCTCTCCCTCTACCATACTGCCTCTCCCTCTCCCATACTGCCTCTCCCTCTCCCATACTGCCTCTCCCTCTCCCATACTGCCTCTCACTCTCCCATACTGCCTCTCACTCTTCCATACTGCCTCTCACTCTTCCATACTGCCTCTCCCTCTCCCATACTGCCTCTCCCTCTCCCATACTGCCTCTTTCATTGGGTTAGTGCCTCACCCACCTCACCTAATGTCTCTCCCACTAACCTACTTGCCTCTCCCATCTCACCTTTTACTTCTCCAGCCTCTTCCATCTCAAGAAGGAGAAATTAGGAGGAAAGAGAATGAAGGAAAGAGGAGAAAAGGGAGTAAAGAAAGAAGAGTGTAGGGGAAGGGATAATGGAGGAAGGAACAAGAAGGAGAAATAGAACAAGGAGGAGGAAGATGGTTGAAGGAAGGACGAAGAAGCAGAAGGAAGAAGGGTGAAGGAAGGAGGAAGAAAGGTAGAGCAAGAAGGATGAAGGAGGTAGGAAATTGGAGAAGAATGATCGAAGAAGAGAAGAAGCAGGAGGGTGAAGGGTAAACGGAGGGGAAAGCAAGAGGAGGGAGAGTGAAGGAAGGAGGAAACAGAAAGAGAGGATGAACCAAGAGGAGGTAGAAGGTAGAAGGATAAAAGAAAGAGGAAGTAGGAAGAGAGAAAAAACGAGGAAGTAGAAGAATGAAGGAAGGAAGAAGAAAAAGGATGGAGGGGAAGGAGGTAGAAGGTAGAAGTATGAAGGCAGGAGGAAGAGGGAGGTGTGCCAAGAGGTTAACCTTAATATGACATGAATCACTTGCCTGCCTCCAGCACCCAGCAGAGGAGGGGGGGGGGGGGGGTGCACGTGTTGCCCAGCCCCCTTCCCTCCCTTCCCAACTCTTTTTCAATTTCGCCTCTCCCTTCCATTCTTCCTTTCCCACCCATAACACCTCTCCCCTTCCCATGCCTAACACCTCTTCCGTTCCCATCCCTAATACCCTCTTCCCTTCCCTTCTTTTCCCTAAAACTTCTCCCTTCACCTAAGTTTCAGTCACCTCTTCCCTCACCCTCCCTAACCCTACAGTGTTCGTGCCTATCCTTCGCCTCTCCTCCCCACCAACATCTCATCTCTCCCTTCCTTTCCCTACCTCGCATCCTTTCCCCTTTACCCCTCACTTCCCACCTATAACCTCTTCCCTTCTTTCCTCCTCTCTTTTCCCCTACCTAATTTATCCTTCCCCTTCACAATCCCTCATCTCTACTCTCATCCCTCCCTTCTCCTCACTGATCTCCCCTCTCTCCCTTCCCTTCACTGTCATCTTCTCCTCCCCTTCCTCCCTCCCTTCCCCTCACTGCCCTCTCCTCTCTCTCCCTTCTCTTCAATCCCCAACCCGCCCTTTCTTCCCCTCACTGCCTTCCCTTTTCTCCCTTCCCCTCACAGCTTTCTCGCTTCCCCTGACTGCCCACCCCTCTCTCCCTTCTCCTCCCTGTCCACCCCTCCCTCCCTTCCCCTCATTTCCCTCCTCTTTCTCCCTTCCCCTCACTGTCCACCCCTTCCTCCCTTCCCCTCACTGCCCACCCCTTCCTCCCTTCCCCCCACTGTCCTCTCCTCCCACCCTTCTCCTCAACCCCCAACACGCCCATACTCCCCCTCACTGCCCACCCCACCCTCCCTCCCCTCACTGCCCACCCCACCCTCCTTCCCCTCACTGCCCACCCTTTCCTCCCTTCCCCCCACTGTCCTCTCCTCCCGCCCTTCTCCTCAACCCCCAACACGCCTATACTCCCCCTCACTACCCACCCCACCCTCCCTCCCCTCACTGCCCACCCCACCCTCCCTCCCCTCACTGCCCCCCCCCTCACCACGACACACTCAGGGTATTATCTGTTTCCCTTACTGCCTTTGTCTCCGCTTGTTGACATTCTTCAGAGTCCCCCTTCCTTCCTCGTCCTCCTCCTCCTCCCTCATGTTCTTCCCAGATCCCCTGTTTCCTTTTCCTACTCCTTCACCTTCCTTCCCCCACTCATTCTTCTTCCTTCCCCTATTCCTTCTCTTCCTTCCCCTCACCCCCTTTCCCTTTCCTCTCACCCCCCCCCCCCCCCCGCTCCTACCTTCTCTCCTGACGCTCAAGTGAAAGATGGACAAAAATTTTGGAACTGAGTTTATTTTATCAAAGTTTCTGTCTTATTCCTTTTTCTACCACATAGTGAACATCCTGTCATGCAGTGTGGCTGTACAGGACCAGTAAAGCATGCAGTAAATAGCAACTTAGACTTTGAGAGATGATTTCAAAGTTTATAAGATCTTGTGAGAGTTATGACACAAATTATTTTTCGAATATTTATCAAGAACTTGTGACAAAACTAATGTTGTTTCAGAACTTTTCAGTCATACGCGGCCGATCTCACCACACGGTCCTTACAAGCAATATTTTGCGGTAGAGACACACTCATACTTTATACTTATGTGAGAAATAGATGTGAATAATCTGGCTTATTCTTTGACACCTGAACTACGTGGGATAGACAGTGGTGAATAACCTACCTCCCGTAAGTGTGTGGATATAGAGAGCATACTGATGGACAGGTTATTTTAATTCACGCTAGGTGAGTAGATGAAAGCAGGACAGTAATGATTATGTTCAACAGGTCATCGTCTTACCTTTGCCAGGAGAGTGTGGCTTGTCGAAGTGAGGGGTGGAGAGCGCCCTGGTGAAGTGCTCGTCCACCACAGCCGCCGTGTCCCCCGCATAGTGTGTCACCACCATACAGTTAGCGGACACGTACTTCACATCCTGTAACACGGGACATAGGACAAGGTTAGGTTAGGTTAGGTTAGATATACGTAGGTGGTTCAAGTTATCCCGTAGAACCGTTTACGCAAATAAACTGGAGTTTTGTTTACATTAGTCAAGAGCTGTAAAAACGGCCCTAAAAGTTACATTGTTCCTTCATGTGCAGCTGCCGCATCAGACCGGCATCTCTACTCACCTCAGTCCTCCTTCAGTAATGCGAACAGGAGGACTCAAGAGACATCCATTCTAATGACGAAGTGAGATCCCTATACGACACTCAGGTGATGGTACATGGCAGTAGAAGTTAAGTACCTCACAGGGAGACTATATGTTGGCATAGGGAGACTATATGTAGAAACAGGGAGGTTATATATAGATACAGGGAGGTTATATGTAGGTACAGGGAGACTTTACGTAGACATAGGGAGGTTACATATAGATACAGGGAGGTTATATGTAGACACAAGGAGACTATATGTAGACCCAGGGAGGTTATATGTACTTACAGGGAGACTACATGGAGATTACAGGGAGACACAGGGAGACTACAGGGAGACACAGGGAGACTAAATGGAGACACAGGGAGACTACATGGAAACACAGGGAGACTACGTGGAGACACAGGGAGACTACATGGAGACACGGAGACTACATGAAAACACAGGGAGACTACATGGAGACACAGGGAGACTACATGGAGACACAGGGAGACTACATGGAGACACAGGGAGACTACATGGAGACACAGGGAGACTCCATGGAGACACAGGGAGACTACATGGAAACACAGGGAGACTACATGGAAACACAGGGAGACTACATGGAGACAAATGGAGACTACATGGAAACACAAGGAGACTACATGGAGACACAGGGAGACTACATGGAGACACAGGGTGACTACATGGAGAAACAGGGAGGTTACATGGAGACACAGGGAGACTACATGGAGACACAGGGAGACTACATGGAGACACAGGGGGACTACATGGAAACACAGGGAGATTATATGGAGACAGAGGGAGACTATATGGAAACACAGGGGGACTACATGGAGACTCAGGGAGACTGCATGGAGACACAGGGAGACTACATGGACACATGGTAACAATAATTTTTCTGTCCATAAGACTGACATGAAAAATAAAATCTTGGTATAACTTGAACCAGCCACGGTAATCTACGCCTATCTTAGTCCTTATCATCTATCATCTGTCAGTCTATCATCTATCCATCTGTCAGTTTATATTATAACTTTTTATGTAATGTGTTTATAAAAATATTAAGAACCTGTATGGTTGCACACGTCTACTCAAAAGTCTTACTACAAAACTTTATTGTTTTTCAAAAGATAATTTACCAGCCAATAAATATAATTAAAACTAAACTTAAACTACCAAGTTAATGCTTCTCATTCTCTCTGCCTTTACCCCCCCCCCCCTTCACATTAATGAGAAGAATGTTATAATTAAACGACTAAGTTAATGACAGAAATATTACCCATTACGAACAAAGCTAATAACATAATTAACTCGACTGGAGTGTGAGAGGAAATTTGAATAATTTCGTTTGTGAACAATAAATTGCGAAACGTAAGTATATGATATTTTTTTTCATAAACATTTAATTTTGATTCAGATTTTTGAACGAGGCAAAGTAATTATATTATGGCGAGAGTGAGACTCAAAGTGGTTAAAGGTCAAGGTTAGAGGCCAAAGTTGTGCAAATTCCATACATAGAATATTGAGTCAGTGAGGCGAGACGTCCACTTGACAGGTCACGCCACACGGCGCTGTTTATATGACGTGTAGTGTTGTCTAGATCATGTAATTTATATGACAAGCCTTCAGTAGTCTTGTTACAGCAAGAAGTCATCATACTCAAGGGGTTAAGTCATCATACTCAAGGAATTAATTCGTCTTACTTAAGGGGTTAAATTGTCGCACTTAAGGGGTTCAATCATTGTACTGAAGGGATTATGTCGTTGTGCTTACGGGGTGAAGTCATCATACTCAAGAGGTTAAGTCGTCACTCTTAAGGGGTTAAATCGTCAAACTTAGAGGGTTCAGTTGTCGCACCTAGGGGATTAAGTAGTCACACTTAAGGGGTTAAGTTGTCGCACTTAAGGGGTTAAAATACCTCAACCAATGTGATGAGAAGGAAAGTGGTATTGTCATCGGATTGAAGAAACTACCAAATAACATCTCACCAAGACAGCGACACTTACGTTGGCTGGTGACCCGGGCGGTTCAGTGATGGGCGGATGGTGGTGAGGATGGTGATGGTGGTGCTGGTGGTGATGTTGGTGATGGTGGTGTGAAGGTTGCTGGTGCTGTTGTTGCTGGTGCTGTTGTTGGTGTTGGTGCTGGTGGGACGGCGTTAGTGGTGCAGGAGGAGCTTCCGTCTCACCGCAGAATTTCTGAAATAGAAGAAAAACAAAGACGATTAAAAATAAGATTCGAAAAATTAAAAAAAAAAATAATGTCCAGGTATAGAGTTATATTTATTGGACTTAATCAAGCATTGTTCATATCGCGCTTAAGTACACAATAATTATCTATCAGTCAGGATGATCACAGAATAGCCGATTGAGTTTGAGTGTAAAATAAATACTTCGTTTATATTACACAGGTAGAGAGAAAAATGCAAGTCTTAGGGCCTGAGGTCACCTTACACACTGGTTCTCAGGACAGGTGTGCACAGATGGGTAATATTGACAACTTTAATGTGTTTTCAAACGAGATTTTTTTAACACACTTCAGAGGTTGAATTGATATATTTGTAAAATTGATATATTCGTGATAGAAATAATATATTTCTGAAATAGATCTAAACGTTCGTGAATATTGTGAAGTGTAGTGCATATATTCGTGAAACAATAGCTACATTTACGAAACAAGCAACACATTCCGAAAAAAAGGCAAGAGTATACAATCCATATTCATAAACAACATACACCATGACACATACATCACTTCCAAAAAGCAAACAAACAGCATCTTCACACAGTTACTGCATTGGTCAACGTCCCGGGAGGGGCGAGGAGCAGAGGGCAGTAGTGGTGAGACTCGGTCATAGAGACAAATACAGTATGGGACAGTGGATATGTCAGGTTATGATGCACTATAACCTATTGATGGGTGATTCTTACCAGCTGCAGCCATGACCACCACCACAACTACAACAACAACCCTCACGCCATGACCCTTTCAAACCTGTGGCAGCATTGTTGTCTCAATAAATTTATTATTATTATTATTATTATTATTATTATTATTATTATTATTAGCATTATTATTACCACAACCCTGCTACGACCATCACAACCACCCAGTTAGTACCATCACAACCACCCTGTTATGACCATCACAACCAAATCGTTATTACCACACTATAACCACCCCGTTATAACCATCACAACCACCCCGTTATGACCACGACTACAGCCACCCCGTTATGGCCATCACAACCAACCCGTTATTACCACGACTACAGCAACCCCGTTATGACCACCACAACCACCCCGTTATGACCACCACAACCACCCCGTTATGACCATCACAACCACCCCGTTATGACCATCACAACCACCCCGTTATGACCATCACAACCACCCCGTTATGACCACCACAACCACCCCGTTATGACCACCACAACCACCCCGTTATGACCATCACAACCACACCGTTATGACCATCACAACCACCCCGGTATGACCATCACAACCACCCCGGTATGACCATCACAACCACCCCGTTATGACCATCACAACCACCCCGTTATGACCATCACAACCACCCCGTTATGACCATCACAACCACCCCGTTATGACCATCACAACCACCACGTTATGACCACCACGACCACCCCGTTATGACCATCACAACCACCCCGTTATGACCATCACAACCACCCCGTTATGACCACCACAACCACCCCGTTATGAATACCATAACCACCCCGTTATGACCACCACAACCACCCCGTTATGACCATCACAACCACCCCGTTATGACCATCACAACCATCCCGTTATGACCATCACAACCACCCCGTTATGATTACCACAACCACCCCGTTATGACCACCACAACCACCCCGTTATGACCACCACAACCACCCCGTTATGACCACCACAACCACCCCGTTATGACCATCACAACCACCCCGTTATGACCATCACAACTACACCGTTATGACCACCACAACCACCCCGTTATGACCACCACAACCACCCCGTTATGACCATCACAACCACCCCGTTATGACCACCACAACCACCCCGTTATGACCACCACAACCACCCCGTTATGACCACCACAACCACCCCGTTATGACCATCACAACCACCCGTTATGACCACCACAACCACCCCGTTATGACCACCACAACCACCCCGTTATGACCACCACAACCACCCCGTTATGACCACCACAACCACCCCGTTATGACCATCACAACCACCCCGTTATGACCACCACAACCACCCCGTTATGACCATCACAACCACCCCGTTATGACCACCACAACCACCCCGTTATGACCACCACAACCACCCCGTTATGACCATCACAACCACCCCGTTATGACCAACACAACCACCCCGTTATGACTACCACAACCACCCCGTTATGACCACCACAACCACCCCGTTATGACCACCACAACCACCCCGTTATGACCATCACAACCACCCCGTTATGACCACCACAACCACCCCGTTATGATTCCCACAACCACCCCGTTATGACCATCACAACCACACCGTTATGATTACCATAACCACCCCGTTATGACCATCACAACCACCCCGTTATGACCACCACAACCACCCCGTTATGACCATCACAACCACCCCGTTATGACCACCACAATCACCCCGTTATGATTACCACAACCACCCCGTTATGACCATCACAACCACCCCGTTATGATTACCACAACCACCCCGTTATGACCATCACAACCACCCCGTTATGACCACCACAACCACCCCGTTATGACCACCACAACCACCCCGTTATGACCACCACAACCACCCCGTTATGACCATCACAACCACCCCGCTATGACCACCACAACCACCCCGTAATGACCACCACAACCACCCCGTTATGACCATCACAACCACCCCGTTATGACCATCACAACCATCCCGTTATGACCACCACAACCATCCTGTTATGACCATCACAACCATCCCGTTATGACCACCACAACCACCCCGTTATGATTATCACAACCACCCCGTTATGACCACCACAACCACCCCGTTATGACCATCACAACCACCCCGTTATGACCATCACAACCATCCCGTTATGACCACCACAACCATCCTGTTATGACCATCACAACCATCCCGTTATGACCATCACAACCACCCCGTTATGATTACCACAACCACCCCGTTATGACCATCACAACCACCCCGTTATGACCATCACAACCACCCCGTTATGACCATCACAACCACCCCGTTATGACCACCACAACCATCCCGTTATGACCATCACAACCACCCCGTTATGACCACCACAACCACCCCGTTATGGCCACCGCAACCACCCCGTTATGACCATCACAACCACCCCGTTATGACCATCACAACCACCCCGTTATGACCACTACAACCACCCCGTTATGACCACCACAACCACCCCGTTATGACCACCACAACCACCCCGTTATGACCATCACAACCACCCCGTTATGATTACCACAACCACCCCGTTATGACCATCACAACCACCCCGTTATGACCACCACAACCACCCCGTTATGACCACCACAACCACCCCGTTATGACCACCACAACCACCCCGTTATGACCATCACAACCACCCCGTTATGACCACCACAACCACCCCGTTATGACCACCACAACCACCCCGTTATGATTATCACAACCACCCCGTTATGACCACCACAACCACCCCGTTATGACCATCACAACCACCCCGTTATGACCATCACAACCACCCCGTTATGACCACCACAACCATCCTGTTATGACCATCACAACCATCCCGTTATGACCATCACAACCACCCCGTTATGATTACCACAACCACCCCGTTATGACCATCACAACCACCCCGTTATGACCATCACAACCACCCCGTTATGACCATCACAACCACCCCGTTATGACCACCACAACCACCCCGTTATGACCACCACAACCACCCCGTTATGACCATCACAACCACCCCGTTATGACTACCACAACCACCCCGTTATGACCACCACAACCACCCCGTTATGACCACCACAACCACCCCGTTATGACCACCACAACCACCCCGTTATGACCATCACAACCACCCCGTTATGACCACCACAACCACCCCGTTATGACCATCACAACCACCCCGTTATGACCACCACAACCACCCCGTTATGACCACCACAACCACCCCGTTATGACCATCACAACCACCCCGTTATGACCACCACAACCACCCCGTTATGACCACCACAACCACCCCGTTATGACCACCACAACCACCCCGTTATGACCACCACAACCACCCCGTTATGACCATCACAACCACCCCGTTATGACCACCACAACCACCCCGTTATGATTCCCACAACCACCCCGTTATGACCATCACAACCACCCCGTTATGATTACCACAACCACCCCGTTATGACCATCACAACCACCCCGTTATGACCACCACAACCACCCCGTTATGACCATCACAACCACCCCGTTATGACCACCACAACCACCCCGTTATGATTACCACAACCACCCCGTTATGACCATCACAACCACCCCGTTATGATTACCACAACCACCCCGTTATGACCATCACAACCACCCCGTTATGACCACCACAACCACCCCGTTATGACCATCACAACCACCCCGTTATGACCACCACAACCACCCGTTATGACCATCACAACCACCCCGTTATGACCACCACAACCACCCCGTTATGACCACCACAACCACCCCGTTATGACCATCACAACCACCCCGTTATGACCATCACAACCATCCCGTTATGACCACCACAACCAACCCGTTATGACCATCACAACCATCCCGTTATGACCACCACAACCACCCCGTTATGAAAATCACAACCACCCCGTTATGACCACCACAACCACCCCGTTATGACCATCACAACCACCCCGTTATGACCATCACAACCATCCCGTTATGACCACCACAACCATCCTGTTATGACCATCACAACCATCCCGTTATGACCATCACAACCACCCCGTTATGACCACCACAACCACCCCGTTATGACCACCACAACCACCCCGTTATGACCATCACAACCACCCCGTTATGACCATCACAACCACCCCGTTATGACCACCCACCCCGTTGACCACACAACCACCCGTTATGACCACACAACCCCCGTTATGACCACCACAACCACCCCGTTATGACCACCACAACCACCCCGTTATGACCATCACAACCACCCCGTTATGACCACCACAACCACCCCGTTATGACCACCACAACCACCCCGTTATGACCATCACAACCACCCCGTTATGACCACCACAACCATCCCGTTATGACCATCACAACCATCCCGTTATGACCACCACAACCACCCCGTTATGATTATCACAACCACCCCGTTATGACCACCACAACCACCCCGTTATGACCATCACAACCACCCCGTTATGACCATCACAACCACCCCGTTATGACCACCACAACCATCCTGTTATGACCATCACAACCATCCCGTTATGACCATCACAACCACCCCGTTATGATTACCACAACCACCCCGTTATGACCATCACAACCACCCCGTTATGACCATCACAACCACCCCGTTATGACCATCACAACCACCCCGTTATGACCATCACAACCACCCCGTTATGACCACCACAACCATCCCGTTATGACCATCACAACCACCCCGTTATGACCACCACAACCACCCCGTTATGGCCACCACAACCACCCCGTTATGACCATCACAACCACCCCGTTATGACCATCACAACCTCCCCGTTATGACCACCACAACCACCCCGTTATGACCACCACAACCACCCCGTTATGACCACCACAACCACCCCGTTATGACCATAACAACCACCCCGTTATGACCATCACAACCACCCCGTTATGACCACCACAACCATCCTGTTATGACCATCACAACCACCCCGTTATGACCATCACAACCACCCCGTTATGGCCACCACAACCACCCCGTTATGACCATCACAACCACCCCGTTATGACCATCACAACCACCCCGTTATGACCACCACAACCACCCCGTTATGACCATCACAACCACCCCGTTATGACCATCACAACCACCCCGTTATGGCCACCACAACCACCCCGTTATGACCATCACAACCACCCCGTTATGACCATCACAACCACCCCGTTATGACCATCACAACCACCCCGTTATGACCATCACAACCACCCCGTTATGACCACCACAACCACCCCGTTATGACCATCACAACCACCCCGTTATGACCATCACAACCACCCCGTTATGACCATCACAACCACCCCGTTATGACCATCACAACCACCCCGTTATGACCATCACAACCACCTGGGTAGTTGTATGCCTCCCTGCTTTGTCTTACACCATCATAATTAGCCTTTATTTTGGAATATTTTTTATTTTGTCCGTCTTCTTCAGTAATATACAACAATTTACACATGATAAAAAAGTACCTATCCACACTTTATATGAAACAATATGACACTATGGACGAAGGATTTTGACAACCCTACCGATACTACACGTGTCTTATTGATCATTTCGAAATTCAGCGCACCATCTGAATATTTACGTTTTTTTACCGAGTGTAATACCATCATATTGCATCAATCTTCTTCATGTTGTAGTAATATTTTTCAATGTTTTTTTTATGAATAATGTTCTTCATGCTGTAAGAAGTTTCTTAATTTTGCAACGATTTTCTTTGTGAAAGAAATCATTCTCATTCGTTGTATTGTAGAGATCTTTTTTATCACTTCCCCCCCAAATAACATCCATTCATTTTAATATTGAAGCAATATTCAACATTTTAGAAAGATTTTCACTATTTCCTGACATTTTTATTTTTTATTTTGCAGCATTAATCTTTATCAGTACTTCACCATTCCTACGTTTGTTGCGGGGTTGTCCGTATCTTTTTCCCAACATTATATACGGTATTTAGTAATATATGCAATAGCATTATGCCACCTGCAACACACTATGGACTGTTAACCTCATAACTGTAATTATCTGCAACATTGCACTTCCTGATTGTTGCGCCATCCTATTCTAATTAACTTGTTTATTGCAAAATGTATTAAATATAATACTTCAGTGTGTATTTGGCGCTTATATGATATATATTATCTAGTTGAAAGGAGTCTTGTCTGATAACATTGTCTCCTGTAGACACAACCTCTGTCTGTCTACCAGTATTGATCCACACCCGGACTAACACTCAATGCCAGTGTTCCTCCTATACCATACAACCTCTAACTATGACACTTGTTCGATGTCTTTCTGCTCAGCTTATTTATACTATAAAAACCTAAAATGGATTGGTATAATATTTCTTCACGTCCAAGTGAAGGTGTACAAAATATTTATCCTTATTATGACTAAACTAAGAAAATTATGAGGGTGGTGTGGGAGAAAAGTTAATAATGTCTTTCATTATTAATTTGGGTGTTACAGGAACCGTAAATTTGAGTGAGTAATTGTTAAAAATGAAGTGAGTAAGTTTATACTGTATTACGTCGTTCTAATACGTATTTGCATAGTGCAGTTCACATTACAATGACTTCCATAATTATAAGAATTTATTTTCCCTAACGTTAGTGATGAACATATAAGAAATATGATACGTTAACTTACATGCGTACGTCCACGAGACTGGTGCAAGCATATTTGTCTCGAATCCTTTCATATACACTTATACAGTATACACGAAAGTGGTACATTACATAGACCCGATTGCCTAAAGCACTTCTACATAAAAACAATAATTTATCTATTCACAAGATATTTTTAGGTATATTCAACAATACAAAAGAATCTCGCCTTCTGCGGTTTATTTCTCATCTAACTTAGTAATTCTAGTCAGTGTTGAGCGTGTGTGTAGGCAGGTCACTGCTGGTACTGTACTGTACCTCATAGCATTTCCAATAAATATTTGAAGAAATACCGGTAAAGATCTGGGTGAATCAATATATAAGAATTGAAAACTAAACAAATGGATAAAACAAATAATAAAAACGGATTAAAACAAATAAAATCTTAAATAAATATATGAATAACAAACAGCTCAATAAATTCCCAAAATACGGGCTGGCGACACTGAGTGAGTGTCAGGGGGACAAGGTGCGTGGCTCACTCTTATGACGCACGCAAACAATAGAAGTCGTTCCAAGAGACAGTGTCGAGTAATTCTTCCTAAAATACGAGGGTAGTGTCCAGTACTCAAGATGAAGGCTAATACAGGAATATAACTTAGGTATTAGTTAAATGACATTCATGTAAAGAATAATTTCAACACCATCATTAGATACTTGCAAAGCTCGTCCGGATAAAGACTGTACTTGTAGAATTGTTAAAGTTGTCTCAGATCAAGACCGACTGAAGCTGGATTATTAAAAACGTTAACAAGACTCACTAACTTGGAAGGCTGGGTTTGATGCGATACGGTTCATAATAAAATGAAGATCACTTTGGAAATTTTAATAATTAACAACATAGATTCGTGCAATTCGTAAATAAAACTTGAGAATAACCCATAAGTTAAAATCTGAAGTAAATTTTCGGGTAAAATTAAACAGATAAAAATGATGACACCTCATAGAACGTAAACAATTGAGCGGAGGTTCTGTTCTGTTTGTGAAGGTACAGTAAACAACTCCTCCGTCAGCAGCAGTTCACAGCTGTGTTGACCACACAAGACTGACAGAGCAGGTGAACACGATTGGGGTGGAGGGAGGAGGGGAGAGTAGGGGAAGGTAGATGGTGACGTGGGTGTGTAATGTGGAAACTCACAGTGGTATTTAGCTTGTTGGTCGTGTCTTTGTTATGATGGTGATGGACTTAGAGTCAACGTTAATAAGGGTAACACATTACTACGCCAATCGATACACTAGATACGTTCTCACATCTCCAGTTATGGGAGAAGTACTGTACTAACGAAAGAATCCTTGAAAACCGCGGCCCTGGCTCACACTGTCAGGGAATTGTACCTTACAATTATATATTCTTCTTTCAGCTGCCCACTTAAACATCGACCAAAAGCTGACAGTCGAAATGGTGTTGAAATTGCACCGAGACTCTACCACAACCACAGTCGTTTTCTCATCCTCATTTCAGGGAAGTTTAAAACGTAGGAGTCCTCGAGGGTCCGGGTGAGGTGCCATTGTTGTGGTTTAGTCTGTGAGTCATTCTACCTCCTGCCATACCTCCTCACCCACTTCTTCACCCAACCCCTATTCTCATCCCCCGCCCCACACACACACGGGGGCACGGACATAATAACAGACAAACACACATACACACACACACACACACACACACACACACACACACACACTCAACTTTAACGCTGTTTTTCCTCTTTCAGCTTGTGTTTTAACATCATTACCGCCAGTGTCGCCTTTTCTTGCGTTAGTATGTCGCTCTGTCAAAGTTTTCCTTCCTTCTCCTCTTTCTCTATTTTTTGCCACTCTCTTCTATTGTTGTCCACCCTCATTCTCTCTCAACAATTCCCTTTATTACAATACTCCCCTTTCCTCTTTTTCCATACCCTTGATTATCATTTATATCCCTCTATCCTTCCCTCTTTCTATCTCTCTTTGCCCCTCTCTCCACCCAGTACCCTCAGCACCAGGGCCACAATAATTATCATGGAGGTGGACGTATGGTTGGTACATATGCAAATGACATAGCGTGTACAACATTATTATGTGATAGTATTACTACACCCAGACAGACCCACACGACACTCTCCTTACTCCTTCGTCTCTCACTCTTGGTTCGTAGATTTTTCCTTATATTTGATATAGACAGAGGGATGTCTCAAAAATGAATACCCACTGCCCTAAAAATTTTCGTGGAGATCGCGTGAATGTTTGTAATAGAACAGCAACATTATATCCGCTTGTTGATGTGCGAGGTCTCCTACAAGCGAGGATAATTTTGCTGTTGTAATACAAATATTCACGCGGTTTCTAAGCAGATCTGTAAAGCAGTGTGTATAAATACTTTGAGACACCCTGTATATACTATTGACCACAAAGAACCCACAAAACTGTCAAGTTTGAAGAATGTGGAACATCTGTACCACCCTGAGGCAAAAATAAAAATATCTAAATGAGTTGGGCTTCAGACTCGCTGATTTAACTACAGAACCAAGAGCAGCCAGCCGCCTGATCTGGTACCTCAGCTCTGTGACCCAGAGATGACTCCTGGGTCTCTCTCTGCCTCCGAGGACCTAAAACTTATAATCTTCTGCTCTTAGTTACAGCTTTCTTTACCATTTAAATATCTTAATATCTAAATGATTATCAAAATAAATTAAAAGAGGGATATATGCAGATAATTTAGGGAAACCCTCATTCCTGAAGGAGTATTCTTTTCTCGCCTGAGGCTCCTGTGTTACACCCAGAGATGACCTTCTTTTATATATTTATATTTCAATGTCTTCAGTCCTGAGGATGTTTTGAGAAATAAACATTTGACTGTGGCTTATGTTTCCTGCGAATATCTCCAAGATAATTTTTACACGTATACCGCCAAGCAAGACTGACAGATGTAATTGCGAAATGATATAAACATCTGTTTATTTTCTCACGATTTCAGAACCACTGTAGGTTTTTCTTACGTAAAGACAGACAAGATATTTAACTTCTATTCCTCGGTTGTCTGATCGTTGAGCTGCGATGAATCCACATTTTTTTCTATATGTGAAATAAGTTTGAGCCAGACGTGGGTCCACACCTTCACTGCTCAGCGAGGCTCAGGTGTTTACAGTTTCCTCTACCTGTTGTTTCCTCTCATAATCAATTACTTCCTCACTTCTAATTTCAAGTTATCTTCAATAATTGTGGTTTGTGTTTTTGATAAAGTTGCCTAATATTTCGGCCTTTGTAAGTCTAATTAAATGAAACTTTATGAAAAGAGTTAATAGTTTTATGGGAGTTTCAAATTAATGTTAACAACTGACCTCATTTTACAGTTCTTCCCTCCATCTTAATGACAATTCGGTGGTTTCTTTAGGGATAATGTAAACCCTGCGTTTGTCATAGCTGTTAAGATAGACAGACAGACAGACTAGGAATATCTGAGTCACAGTTTATGACCATGATCCACACACGTCTCAGAAATAATTATGTCGTTCTCTCGACACTTTGGACGGTCCTCAACAATGGTGTGTCCGTCTAGACGTCTCCTGCCACAACAGCTCACGGTGTACCTTATGCTTTTATGGCTACGTTTAGTCAGCTCTATGTCTGTCTCTCTTGACCTGACTGATATATTCTAAGAGTGAGGGATATTTTTTTTCCGAATCACCTAAAGATTGTCATTGCCCAGCATATATCACCTTAAGATTAACCACCTTAACCTAACCTAGCCTAACCTAATCTAACCTAACCTAACCTAACCTAACCTAGCCTAACCTAATCTAAAATATCATCCTCGCGTCGTTTTCTTCAACAGTCTGTAGAATTTATTGTCGCAAATAAATTAATAAATAAATAAATAACATTTTAATGGCGTAAAATGTATCTAGTTAAGAACCCGAGTTAGTTAACACCAGTGTAAAGTTACGTGTCTTCTTCTTCTCCTTCTTCTTCGTCTTGTCATACTCTTTCTTCTTCTTCTTCGTCTTTCTTCCTCCTCCTCCTCCTTCGTCTTATCACGTCCTTCTCCTCCTCCCTTTCCCCTCCTTTTGGTGTTTTTCTTCCTCCTTCTTTCTCTTTTCCATTCTCCTCCTCCACCACCTCCTCCTCCTTCTTCATCTTTCCTCCTCCTCCTCCACCTTCTTCGTCGTTTTCCTCTTCCTCCTTCTCTTCCACCTTCTTCGTCTTTTTACTCCTCCTCCTCCTCCACCTTCTTCGTCTTTTTCCTCCTCCTCCTCCACCTTCTTCGTCTTTTTCCTCCTCCTCCTTCTTCGTCTTCTCATCTTTCCCACTAATTCTCGACCGTGTTTATACTAGTTTCATACGCGGGCACAAAACACTCCATAACTAAACTGGTCCCCCCTCCCTCTAGCGACCACACCAGACGAAGGAAGAAACCAGAGAATCAGCTAAAAGAAAGAAGGAAGAGAAGACAAGGGGAATAAAGATGACATATAAGAAGAAGCAAGATAATATTAGGAAATACAGACGACACATAAGAAGGAAGAGAAGAAAAGGAAAATAAGATGACATATAAGAAGGGAGGTACTACCGCCTGGGAAGATATTGGAAGCATAATGTGTTGTCTAACGGTAGACACTGCTGCCATATGGCATTGCGAAAATTGTGACCAAGTCCCAGGTTGCTGATCTGATTTTCTGCCTCATTTACACACAATTGCAGGGTTTCAATTGTTTCACTTACTTTGACAACACAACATACATATATTGTTTCTCACTATTGATTTTTTTTTCTTCAATTTTTGTATTTCTTTATGGTTCTTTATTGTTGTTATTAAAGTGTTGTTATTGTTAATATTATCATTATTATTTATTATTTAATTTTTAATTTTTGTATTTTTATTATTAATTTTATTTACTATGAAATATTACTATTATTATAAATATTATTCCATTTTCGCCCCCCAGGCCCTGATGTGGGTCAGTGACTTGTGCCCGGGTGGGCTAATCCCCTAAAAAAAAAATGACACCAACACATTTACATGTACAGTGGTAGTGTAGTGGAGGACGCTGCTTGGTGTGTGTGTGTGTGTGTGTGTGTGTGTGTGTGTGTGTGTGTGTGTGTGTGTGTGCAATAATAATAATAATAATAATAATAATTGACGGTTTATTGAAAAAGTTCTGCAGCCCGAAGGCTGAACATATACATTGGACATAAATGACTTATTACATACATTGGTGGTTTAACAAAAGCCTTCACTAGAGAAAGGTAAAGGAACATACAGTGAACATACAGATTAATGTAGGTGTTGAACAGCAAAAACGTAGTGTAGTAACTCCCTCCCAGATGGTGTTAGGAGGGACCTCACGTGGTGTAGTAGTTCCCTCACAGATGGTGTTATGAGGGGCCTCACATGGTGTAGTAATTCCCTCACAGATGGTGTTATGAGGGGCCTCACGTGGTGTAGTAATTCCCTCACAGATGGTGTTATGAGGGGCCTCACATGGTGTAGTAATTCCCTCACAGATGGTGTTATGAGGGGCCTCACGTGGTGTAGTAATTCCCTCACAGATGGTGTTATGAGGGGCCTCACGTAGTGCAGTAATTCCCTCACAGATGGTGTTATGAGGGGCCTCACATGGTGTAGTAATTCCCTCACAGATGGTGTTATGAGGGGCCTCACGTGGTGTAGTAATTCCCTCACAGATGGTGTTATGAGGGGCCTCACGTGGTGTAGTAATTCCCTCACAGATGGTGTTATGAGGGGCCTCACGTGGTGTAGTAATTCCCTCACAGATGGTGTTATGAGGGGCCTCACATGGTGTAGTAATTCCCTCACAGATGGTGTTATGAGGGGCCTCACGTGGTGTAGTAATTCCCTCACAGATGGTGTTATGAGGGGCCTCACGTGGTGTAGTAATTCCCTCACAGATGGTGTTATATGAGTGAGGTGTGGTTCCAGGCCTTCCTATAGTAGACGGATTAACACATCGCTGGTTGTTGGGTCTCACGGGCCGTTATCACTGGGTACCTGGGACCTCACTGTGTGAAGGCCAACTTGGGTACCACTGTTACTGTTGAGTTGTTCCCACTGACTTAAGCACTGTTCACCACTGTTCACCTCTGTTTAACGCTGGTTCCATTCCTTTCCTAAATGAAATAGTAACTTCTGGCGAGAATATGTTGATATTCCGGTGGGGAGGAGGGTTCAGGGGAGGGAGTTGGTATGGGCTAACATAACAGTTGACCTGGCTGCTCCAAGAGGAGCGCCAGGTACGTCTTGACCCTTCTGTGGTCAAGGATGTAGTGTGTGTGTGTGTGTGTGTGTGTTCTGGTCTGGCTCGCCTCAAGTTGCTCGTTCTTTAAGTTGTTCTCATTTGTCAACTTTGTGTAGTATACTGTTATTACGCAGTTAACTCTCTGGGTATAATTGATTGATCTACCATCACATAGTTAACTCTCTGGGTATACTGTGTTAATCTACCATCACATAGTTAACTTTCTTGGTCAACTGTTAACTAATGATCCTCGCAAACTTCCTCTGTTATTTCACAATAAAAAATGAAACAGAAAAACACGCCTTACATCACTATTGGTCAACTCAACACTCAAGTGCTAGCTACTATTTTAGGGCGAAAGGTGGCACCTAACACTGACACCAGCAAACAGTATGATGCCCCTTATTGTTTAGTATACGTAGGAACTGACACTTGGCTCCCTCCTGCAGGTATTCTAGAAAGACAGTATTTGTAGACATTTCAGGGCTCCAGTAGATGGTAGCTCTCACACCAGCCGCCAGAATTCCCGGATCACTACAGGGTGTCATAGTTTTGCCCCAACGCGTCACTGTACTGTACAGCAAAGAGTTGAATTGAATTTAAATTAAACTGTTTATTTAGCCAGAAAAACACAGAAATAGAGTGGATACTAATAATAATATTAACATGGCTGAGCCAGTTGAGAACCTGAGCTCTCCTGTAGGTACCTGATATATACTGTACATCTATCTCAATGAAGTATTATGTAACATTTAGTGTCATCTGGAATAGTACAAATAGCATGGTGGTAATAGAAACATCTCAGAATGTTACTACGGTTATCACTTCAATACATATTTATTTATAATTTTTTTATTATATGTATATGCAAAAATTACAGTGGAATTGAAAAATATAAGTGTAATGGGGGAGCAGTACACCATAGGTTGTACAGTATTAAGGTTGAGCAAGAGGACAGAGCTGTCAGGATTATGTCTAGTTGGCAAATTTATTTATTGTAATTGTAATTTCTTATCTATTTACATGTTAATTTCCGAGAAAACGGTTTTGATGGAACAATAAAAGCAGGTACTGTAAATATAGTAGATATTACAAGAAATATTAATAATTAGACAATAGATATTTTTAAAGAAATGATTTAAAGGAAGGGAGCGCAGTCTTTGCTCGGATGGGTGGGGGTAAGTTGTTCCACACCTTCACACCATGATATCTTATGGAGGTCTGGGACTGAGAGGAGCTCATGGGGGATGGTCTTAGTAGTTCTGGGTGCCTTAAGTTGTATCTCTGATTATTCCGGAACTGGAAATAATTATTGTCAAGCAAGTGATTGATAGATTTGTAAACAAACAGGGCACAGCAGTAGGTGTTAATATCTTCAAATTTTAACATTTTCAATTTAGCAAATTTTTCGTTTGTGTGATCTGGTTTTTTTTTTCAAGTAGGTCATTGTCCATACAACTCTCTTTTGTGCAGTAACCAGGGATTGTGTTTTTGAAGAGCCAGAAGCCCCCATAGTGTGTGACAGTGTATCAGGTGTTGGTAAACAAGATCATGATAGATTTCTTTCATTGCTGTGAAAGTGAGTGACTGTCGAGTGTGATACATGATACCGCACTGTTTATTGATTTTACTGTGAATGGCTTGTATGTGGTTTTTCCAGTTAAGTTTCTCATCAACAATAACTCCGAGGAATTGAGTATTTTGTTCGCGTTTGAGGACTGTATTACCAGGGTACAGGGGGCCCAAGTCTGGAGGTAAGTTTTTCCTTCTGTGAAAGATCGTGTAGTGGGTTTTCTCAAGGTTTAACGTCAGTTTATTACGTATTACCCAGGCCCTGACTTTGGTCAATTCAGTGTTCATAGGAATAAAGGTCTGAGTTGCTGACATAGAGATTACTATCGTCTGCAAATAAGTTGTATTTTATGAGTGTGCTGGCGTGGACTATGTCGTTTATGTACAACAAAAAAGGTACTGGACCGACAATGGAACCTTAGGGGACGCCATACAAGATTATTATAGCAGACATAGTGCATCCTGTTAGACAGATGAGGTAAACCAATTGTGGGACAGACCCCAAACGCCGTAATGTTCAAGCTTTGAAAGGAGGATGGTATGGTCGACAGTATCGAAGGCTTTAGAGAGGTCCAAGAATATACCGACTGTGATCTGTCATCAAAGGAATTTAAGATGTCATTAGTGAAGGATAGCAGAGCACTCTCAGTCGACCTTCTTGCTCTAAATCCAAACTGGGAGTGTGTAAAGATGTTATTGGCATTGCAGAAGGAATTTAGTCTACTACATGCTAGCTTCTCCAGTATCTTACTCAAGGCTGGGAGGACTGATATGGGGCGGTAATTCTTGAAGAGACCTTTGTCCCCAGATTTTTTATATGCTAGGTGAACTTTAGCAATTTTCACTTTATACGGAAAGACACTACGAGTGAAGGAGGTGTTACAAATGTGTAGGGGAACAGGCAGTAATAAGTGGGCTAGTTTCTTAATGATGCTAATTAGTATATTGTCTTCGCCTGCTGTACCACCCAGCTGTAATGACTCACTTATCCATCGTGATATAAGTACTGTAATTTGTACCTCGACTCACCGCTTATACATATTTACCACCCTACATCAATTGTCATTAGGGCCCCACATCAACGAGTATGCGTAATTAAGGGTCCACATCATCGGTTATGTATAATTAAGGGCCTATATCGCTTGTTACGCGTAATTAGGGACCCACGTCACCTGTAATGCCTAATTAGGGGCCTGTATCGCTTGTTTCGCGTAATTAGGGACCTAGTCACCTGTTACGCCTAATTAGGGGCCTGTCTTGCTTGTTACGCGTAATTAGGGGCCTGTATCGCTTGTTATGCGTAATTAGGGGTCTGCATCGCTTGTTACGCGTAGTTAGGTAGTTAGGGGCCTGCATCGCTTGTTACGCGTAATTAGGGGCCTGCATCGCTTGTTACGCGTAATTAGGGGCATGTATCGCTTGTTACGCGTAATTAGGGGCCAATATCGCTTGTTACGCATAATTAGGGGCCTGTATCGCTTGTTACGTGTAATTAGGGCCCACATCACATATTATGCGAAATAAAAAACAGAAGTAATAACTGTGAGGATAGAGAATAAAAGGAAGAGACACAACAAGGTAATGATGGGAATAATATTAGTAAGAGGTGATAAAAATGGAGATAGAGAATTAGTGGGAGATAAAGAAGAGCGTGAGAGCGAGCTAAGGATAGTAAGTGAGGAACAAGACTGATAACTGTGGAGGTGACCAGGAAGAACCAACACACGATAAACGTTGGGTTAATAAGGCATAGAAGGAGGGAATAAAAATCGTGCAAGAAATAAGTAACACAAAAAGTAAAATATTGGTTTACTTCTACCTTAACAAAAACAGTGCCGTTGGATACAAAATATACACATTTTTTGTGTGTTTAGTCTACGTAACATAAACATACCGTAGAAAGTAAAATATCGATGATCGTGTTTTAGTGTGTAGGTCGTAAAACAAATCATCACCACATACCGTCAGGCCTTGGTGTGTTTTATGATTGTGTTGTGAATAACGCGGAACACAACAGAGAGACAGAACTTCGTGTGTGTGTGTGTACAGTAGAAAGAGACACAGAGAGAGTGTGTGTGGTGTGTGAAGCAGGTGTGAGGAGGGAGAGAATGCGGTGTTGGTGTACAAGTGAACGTTTACTTCTCCATTGTACAATATGTGGCGCAACTGCCTCTCAACAGCTGTTTTTAGACCTTACCGCCACACTGCTCACCCTTTTCCAACCCCAGCATGAACGAGGAAATCTCCCCCCCCCCCCCCCACCTTCAACTCTCAACTATTCTCTACGAATTTATTTAACCAAGACCAGATCTGGCTTGTCATGGTAAGAAAAGTCTGTTATATTAGGATGAATCAGATTAGGATATATTTATTTGTCCGCATTGGTCTTAATTAGGTAGTATATTTAAGGATGACCTTGATCGTTCTCGGGTACAAAAAATATGCGTCCTCTTGCCCAGCGCCGGAGTATCGATAGACTCGGTTTACAAGAAATCATTTGTAAACAAGACGATGGAAATAAACTACTACATCTTCATACTATCCTAAAATATTACTCAGTCTTATTAAACCAACGTTCATAAATATCTACATCGTTCTTCATAAAGAAATCAACGAATCAAAAGCTCTGAAGACGACGATTTAGAAGCGTAATAACAACACCACATCTTAAAAGAGACTCATAGTGGTGGATACTAACAAGAGTGAAATTCTCTAAGTTCACTGAAGCCTCCGGACTATGCTTTCATGTTCTCACCACAGCAGATAGTGTGTAGTGATCCTCCCTCACGCTATGTTGGTTCGCGGGTTCTTATGGTCGTTTTGAGGGTACGCCGTGGCCAAGTGGTGGACGACGCCCCCTGTTGTTGATACTGTATTTTACCCTCATGTTAAGTCATTTTACTGACTCCGACATTTTTTCGCAAGTCTTCGAATGTCTTTGTCTTTTCTTCTCTTCTTCATTTCTTGTGGGCTTAAGAGTAGATATTTTTTTCTTTTTGATAAATTTGTTTTTATCATTTCTTCCGTTTTTTTCTTTGTTTTAAATTTTTATTTTTTTGTTACTTGAGCATCTATTGGGTCTTCATTCAAGTGTCTTCTCAGTGCATTTGGTTAAGATTCCCTAAATTTCTTGACGTTTGTAAATTTTTGGAACTTGTTTATGGAATGTTTGGGCTCTATCATGAGTTTCTAATATCAATAATTTTTCTCATGGGACCTGAAAGTTTTTCTTCTCATTTTAAAATTTATAAGTGATTTTTGTGTGAATGCAAATGAAGCCAAGAAAGCACACGTTATATACAATGTAAAAGATATTAGGTGGATTTACGTAGAATTTCCATAATTGTATCTTTTCTCAAAATATAATATCCTACTGGCGTTTTGTTTGCATCCTTCCAGGTCCTTCGAATCCAATTTTTTCCATAGAAACTTTGAATCAATACTTTCTCCCTGGCTGCTCAATAGAGGACACAGTGTCACCACAAAAGAGCTCCAAGGTGCTCACTAGAGGAAACGAAGCCCTCTAAGCCTTCACAAAAGAACTCAGAGGAGCTCTAACCTACTCTCACTTTCTCTCTGGGCGCTCACGAAAAGATACGGAATCTCCACAACAGAACACGGAGGCACTCACTGGAGGGAGGTAAGACAACCCCGGAGGTGCAAGCTGAGACAGACAGGCTGGGGTGGAGGAGGCGGAGAACACCCCAGCACCAACACAGTACAAATCTAGACCAGCCGGCGGTGTGTTGGGTTAGGTTACAATCTGACGGATACTGTCACTGCCTGCCCTTGCTACCAGTGGCTTCTTGGTTGACTGGGTGAGTGGTTGGAAGGTTGGTTGGTTGACTGGTTGATTGGGTGGGTAGTAGGTTGACTGGTCGGTTGGTCGGTCGGTTGGTTGGTTAACTGGTTGGATGGTTGGTTGGTTAGTTGGTTGACAAGCTGATTGACTGGCTGTCTGATTGGTCACTTGACTGACTGGTTGGCTGGTTGACAAGTTGGCTAAATGGCTGACTGACTGACTGACTGAACACGTTGATCTTTCATTCTCAGTGTAAGAAACAATTGCGATTCAAGCCTTAGGATACTATTGACACTGTGTGTGTGTGTGTGTGTGTGTGTGTGTGTGTGTGTGTGTGTGTGTGTGTGTGTGTGTGTGCGTGTGTGTGTGTGTGCGTGTGTGTGTATGTGTGTGTGTGCGTGTGTGTGTGCGTGTGTGTGTGTGTGTGTGTGTGTGCGTGTGTGTGGTTAATTAATGGCACACCTACAAACAGGACATATACAAGGTAGAACTCTTCGCTTTAATGCACAAAAACACTCCTCACCTCTTGTGCACAGAAGAAGAACATTAATATTACTCTACCAGTTAAATGTAAAAAAAAAAATAGTTTATCCTCGCAACGTTCTGTTTTGTATTAATTTATCTATGTTGCCACAATGGTCTGGGTCTTTAAGCACCATTCACACACTTAAGTTTCTATACTAAAAAAAATCTATTAAAAAAAATATAATATGTATTCTTAGTTGAACAATTATAGAGACGAAAACCTGTGTTGTATTAGACTTGAGAAGATCCTGATTACAGGTGAGAGTATAACTATGTCCCTTATAAACCGGTTTCTTTGAGGACATAATTGAACGCAAAAAGGATTTATTGCTATATTTATCGGGACATTTATCTCAAAGTAAAGTACATCTGTGCTAAGAGACATCAGTGGAGCGATGAAGACTAATGCTATATACCAGGCGAGACCCAGTTAATAGGTAAGGAGAAGGACTTTATCATATGGTTTTTATACCTTTATGTGAATTAAGGAGATCAGGAGATAGCTGAGAATATGTTAAAGAGCAGATCTATTGCTTCATTTCTTAGTACTCCACTTAAGTTTATTTACAAAAAAAGGAGACAAAAACTACATTCGATATGTCGCCTTCTCTATACCTGTTTATCCATTTGTCTCATTATTCATCATCTACGCTTCTAGTTTATTCTCTCTTAACAGTTATATGGAGGAAAACAAAGGCGATGACGAGTTGCTGGTTGAGTGCTTTAGGCTACACTTATAAAACAATACTTCACACTGAGATAACATCCATTAGTCAGGTCAGAACAACCGGGTGTTGGACATGTTCATATCCAACTTCCTCTTTTTCACTTTTGAAAACTTCATACATTTATTCCATAAAAAGCAATAAACATATTCTGGCGTTCCACTTTATCTGTCAGTGACTCACTGGCGTTAGGTATACGGTCTCTGCCTGTATTGGCGCTCTTTTATGGCGCGAATCTTTACTTTCTTTTACGAAATATGTAAATTGCTTCAACAAAAATTATAATAGCCGAGACCATAACAGAGGTAAACTGAACGACAAACCTGTTAACTAATAACCGAACCAAATTCGTTTATATAGTTTTCCGCCTTGTGAATTCAGTCCGTTTTATTTGGGTGTTGTCGTGTCATTAATCACGGGAACACAACTGCAGCTTCCGTGTTGACGAAAATCTGACCACTGGACGCTGTAGTCCAGGAACTCTACACAAGGTGTAAATTTTCCCCAACAAATATATAGTCACATATTTATTACCTCCCTCACGAAATATATATATATATATATATATATATATATATATATTATATATATATATATATATATATACAGTATACTATACATATATATATATATATATATATATATATATATACATATATATATATATATATATATATATATTTATATATTTATTTATTTATTTAATAATGTGTATTTTTTAGATTACTCAAGATATTTGTCAGAGACTTACTTGTGTCTCCAGTACAAAGAGTCAAGGAGAGGGTTTGAGTTGACATGTTTATAATTGTCTCTTGTAAAATATTTCTTCTTGTGACAATAATATTTACGTTTATATCACAAACGCTCTTTTGTATTTATTTACTTGTGTCATATGAATCAAATTGTTCATATATAATGCTAAAGTATTTAACATGAAAAGAACTGGCTAAATTTACCTGAGAGCATAAATTTAATGAAATCGTTCATGGAGATTACCAGCGCGAAACTCGTATGTATCGGGAGGAGCGACGCCATGACACACGGAATAAAGACTCACTTTGAAGTTAGTAAAAAGAAAAAACTTTCCCTCAAACAGAGAATAAAACGAGGAAATCTCTTTAAGCAAAACTTTGGGTACGATACAACTTTCTACAAAGCTAACGTAAATCTTTTTAGCTAACGATTCACAGAGATCTTTATTGAACTCATGCATACGCCGCCTGATCCAAGGACAGCCCGGGGTGTGCACCGCCACGACTCAGCCTCGTCCAAGAATAACTTGAGTGACGTTGTCGAAACTGGTGAATATTATTGACTGAACTTCTTATTATAAATTAATTTGGATATTCCTTTTGCAAGTTTTCATGTGTTAGTCAAGGTCAATGTTACTTTGTTACTGGAGTTAATATTATGCTTAAATGTAGTTCCTCGTTACATCATCCACCTACTTCACCCACCGTCACCATCCAGCATCATCATCCACAGTCATCATTCACCATCATCATTTACCATCGCCCACCGTCATCGTTCACTTTCGTCATCCACAACCATCATTCACAATCATCATCCACCATTATCATCCAGTACCATTATCCACCATCATTATCCACCATCATCACCCACCATCATCATTCACCATCAATATCAACCATCATCGTTCACAATCATTATCCACCATCATCATCCAGCATTATCATGCACCGTCATCATCGACCATTATCATACACAATTATCACCCACTATCATCATCCATCATCAATATCCACCATTATCATCAACCAATATCATCCACCATCATCGTTTACTATCACCGTCCACCATCATCATCCACCATCACCATCCACCGTCACCATCGTCCACCATCATCATTCATCATCATCATCCACCACCATCAACATCTTTTTTTATTTGTTTATTTATTTATTTTAGGTGGGGAAAGGATGGAAGGTTTGCTGAGGCTCTTGGCACGGCCATACGTGAGGGATAGAGAGGTCACAACAGATAGTCGTGGGGGGAAAGGTTGGAAAAGAAATTTAATGAGTTAAACAGAGGGGGACGACACCCTTTGTTTTACATATTACAGAGTTTGTTGGTTCCCTAAGCTAACCTAGGATTTAGGATGAGGTTGCAAAATGGCTATTTTGGTTGACAATGACTAGATTCATTTTACAATTACAAGTTTATTAAAATCATATTACTGTATTACGTTATGGACACACTAGATTGTGACTTATTAAATGTGATCTTATATCATCTGAGTTTTAATCTAAGGTGGATCGTTGTGGCGGTCATACAGTAGATTGATTTTGATTTGATTTTGCCGCTTACAGCGGCTACTTTATTGTGCACCCCACAATCATCCTGTGAGCGGTAGCGCAAAAGGATTACAGAGTAGAGTTTACAAAGGGTCATAATAATTAACCCCCGTTGTCAGGATATTATGGCACTGAATGTTACACTGTATTTCATTTACATTATTTGTTTAGTTCTATACATAAAGGGTAACTTATTCACAAATGTGTGAGTACAGGCGTGTGAGGCAGTATGTCTGGCCTCACACTTTGTTATTCATATTTACGTGAGAGGTATTCAAGCACATTGCGTATTTGGTTCTGTACATGAGAATTGATATAGTAACTAAGTGCAAAAAAGTGGATACAATCTTAATATGTCGGCTATCTTGCCATTAGAGATGAAGTGTTGTGCCATTTCACCTGTCCCTAAAAGGTTCTATCTTCACACAGTCGAGGACGTAGTGTTCAAGTGTGTGGCCATATGTATGGCCACACACTTTACATTTAGTTTTGTTTACATCTGCTTGAGGAACATACTGCCAAAGGTACTTATATCCTAACCTTAATCTAGCGGTTACAACATCTTGTAATCTAGTGATCTTGTTACTTGCTCCATATACATGTTTCACTTGATACATCTCATCATGGTAGCCTATGGATCGACTAGTACCTGTTTGCACTTGTCTACTTGCGTCAAACTCATCAATAAGTTCTTTCCTAATTACAATTTTAAGGGTTCTTTTTGACAGACCCAAATTGTATTCAACGGTGTCTTTGTTAGACGCGAGTTTGGCGAGGGCATCAACTCTGTCATGTTTTATGAGGCCTATGTGAGAGGGGATCCACAACAGTTTGACCTTGACACCCCGGTCAACAAGGCACGCATATTTGTGTCTGGCTTCAGAGACAAGAGCGTGACAACCTGAGTCGAGGGTGCCAAGGGCAAGTAGTGAGGATAGAGAGTCAGTGATGATGAGACTGTCAGTAACAGTGGTTTCAATGAATTTAATAGCTGTGAGTATGGCAACTAATTCTGTTTGTAGAGTGGATGCCCAGTTGTTAAATCTAACTCCTTTCTCAATTATATTACCGTCAGGTTGACTCACAACAATAGCACTTCCAGCCCTCCCACAGGCGGTGTTAAGAGATCCATCAGTGTAGATGGTCTGTGTGATATTATCATCAGTCTGTAGAGTGTGTATGTGTTCAAGAGCTCTCAATTTGGCAGTGTGTTGGAGATAAATGCTTTGTATAATAAATTTTTTAGGCGAATACGTCGGTATTGTGATATCGAAGGGAACTGTCCGCCAGGGTGGCAGGAAGCGCTGTTGTGTCTCAACTTTGTACAGGTGGTCTAGTCCAAACATCTTCATATGTGTAGCTGTAGTTTGGATCCATTTAGACTCAGTAGTTCCATGGTTCATACATTCTAGCAATTTTAAGGAAACAATGTTATCAGGATCACCACGCAGAAGCCTCAGGGCTATCATGAGGTTGACTTCAATTATTCTATCTTTAACACTGGGTATACCAAGAAGGGTTGGGGGTTGGGTTGTTGGAGTGCGGGTAGACTCTGGAGTCACTAGGCGTGGGGTCTCCCTCCGTTGATGTCTTCCCCGCGTAGGTGGTCTGGGCTGTGAGGGTCGTCCAGGAGCTTTTCCCAAACCTTCTTCCCTAGTCGATGACGCCTGACGTTGAGGGCCTCTGTTTTATTTCTCATGTGGATGGTTTCCACTGTCTCCTGGTAGGGTGGCTCTTGGCCACTGGCTGACCTCAAACACTTGTTTTGGAAGCTCTGTAGTTGTTGTAGTCTGGTCTTCCCGAGTGTGACGTGAGGTATGTGTGGGTACACCAACACAGGCCTCACCAGCGCCTTGTACAGGTAGATTTGTAGCTTCTCAGGCATCAGTTTAAAACCAATCATCATCCACCACCATCATTATCCACCACCATCATCCACCGCCATCGTCCACAATCATCGTCTACCACCATTATCCACCACCATCATCCACCGTCATCGTCCACAATCATCGTCCACCGCCATCATCCACCACCATCATCCACCGTCATCGTCCACAATCATCGTCCACCACCATCATCCACCACCATCATCCACCGCCATCATCATCCACCACCATCGTCCACCACCATCGTCCACCACCATCATCCACAAACCATCATCCACCACCATCGTCCACCATCATCATCCACCACCATTGTCCATCACCATCATCCACAAACCATCATCCACCACCATCGTCCACCATCATCGTCCACCATCATCGTCCACCACCATTATTCACCACCATCATCCACCGTCATCGTCCACAATCATCGTCCACCACCATCATCCACCACCATCGTCCACCACCATCATCCACCACCATCGTTCACCATCATCATCCATCACCCTCGTCCACCATCATCCACCACCATCGTCCACCATTATCATCCACCGCCATCATCATCCACCGCCATCATCATCCACCACCATCGTCCACCACCATCATCCACAAACCATCATCCACCACCATCGTCCACCATCATCGTCCACCACCATCATCCACCACCATCATCCACAAACCATCATCCACCACCATCGTCCTCCATCATCCACCATCATCGTCCACCACCATCGCCCACCATCATCTACAATCATCCACCATCATCGTCCACCATCATCAGTGACCATTATCATCCACTACCATCATTCACCATCATCATCCACCATCGTCAGTGACCATTATCATCCACCATCATCAGTGACCATTCTCATCCACCATCATTCACCATCATCATCCATCATCCTCGTCCACCATCATCATCCACCACCATCGTCCACCATTATCATCCACCATTATCATCCACCATCATCGTTCACTATCATCATCCACCATCATCAGTGACCATTATCTTCCACCACCATCCACCATTATCATTCACCATTATCATCCACCATCGTCGTCCACCACCATCGTCCACCATCATCATCCACCACCATCGTCCGCCATCAACATCCACCATCATCGTTCATCATTATCATCCACCATCATCGTTCACCATCATCATCCACCATTTTCATTCACCATCATCGTCCACCATCATCCACCATCATCTACCACCATCATCCACCACTATCATCCACCACCACCATCCACCATCATTATCCACCACCATCATCTACCATAATTGTCCACCATCATCACCCGCCATCTCTCATCCACCACCATCATCTACTACCACCATCATCTACTACCACTATCCACCATCATCCACCACCATCCTCCACCATCATCGTCCACCATCATCATCCATCATCATCATCCACCACCATCATCCACGATCAACGTCTACCACCATCGTCCACTACCATTATCCACCATCACCATCCACCACCATCGTCCACCATCATCGTCCACCATCATCATCCATCATCATCATCCACCACCATCATCATCCATCATCATCATCCACCACCATCATCATCCATCATCATCATCCACCACCATCATCCACGATCAACGTCTACCACCATCGTCCACTACCATTATCCATCATCACCATCCACTACCATCGTCCACAGTCATCATCCACCATCATCATCCACCATCATCGTCCACAAAGCCTGGTAGTCATCAACACGTCCTCACCGCCATGACCCACCTCGTCACAACACGTCTCCAGGGTGACGTCACAGTACCCAGAGTTTAGGGTCTTATAAGCTGGTAATTTGTCCCGACTATATGTCATTGTATAGTGTTTCTTGTGTGTTCGTCTGTTCGCTAGTCTATTGTTTGTTTGGTTCTCCGTTCGTTAGTCTATTGTTTGTGTTCTCCGTTCGTTAGTGTATTGTTTGTTGTTCTGATTCTCCGTTCGTTTCGTCAGTGTGTCTCTGTGTAGCTTTACTCTCGTGTTGAAATGCCGACTCAAGGGGTTAAGGTGCTGTACTCGTGGGTTAAGTTATCGTACTCAGAGGTTAAGTTATCGTATCGTGTGTTTAGTAATCGTACTCGTGGCTTAAGTTCTCGTATGCTTGTGTTTAGATTAGCTGACTTAAGGAAATAAAATCTCCTTCCTTAAGTTTTAAAAATCGTTTCACTTAGGGATCATCGTCTACCTTAAGGGGCTAAGCGATCTCATTTAACGGGTTAAATCGTCTTCCTTCAGGGTTAAAAATCATTTCATTTTAGGGATTCATATCACCTCACTTAAGGGGCTAAATTTTCTCACTTAAGAGGTTAACTGTAGCTCAGACAACAGTGACAGCTTGCCTGATGACCACAAGTATGGCGGAGGGTGGTGTGGTATGTTCACTATCCCAGCCTCCACCATCACCAGGGTTCTCAAAGCTCCGTACATTAATTGCCATCTTCCACTTCCCTGCGATGCGTTAATAGGTCTGAATTGGCTCACTTAATACATTAGGATCTGGAGCTTACATAAACACTTCTGTGTACGTGCATTTAAACTTACAGACATACATAGATTTATACATTAATACACACAAACACATGTACATGCTTGTTTTACTAAAAGAAAAAAAGTCTTCACCGTCAACACAAAAGTAACCGAGTCACACATTGTCGATCATCATAGCTGATGAATTTAAGGTAGTTTTGTGAGTCAGTGGCAATTTTAAAATTTGCCCCGCGAGGGGGCTAGTTTATTGGGCACCCCCTTGAATTCTGTGCAAGGCTAAGCGCAAAAGCGTTAAGAGTGCCCAACTGGGAAGCATGCGGAGCTCATGCTTGCCTTCTCGACTCATGCATTTAAGGGCGTAAGTGCCTGAAGGGCCATGGGTTTTATCAGCAAGTTACATATAGTGACAAGATGAGTGTGTGGAGGAGAATTCCCGACACAATACACCTGTTTATGGCAAGGCGTGGCAAGTCCCTAATAAGTCAAGTGCTTGACTGGAGGAGGGATATTTATTTGGTCAGCGAGTCAGTGACCATCAGTCTTGAACATGACCTTGGCATCCCTCACGGAGAGATACCTGCCTTCATGGTCATTCCAGTAAAGCACTGACAGACTGAGAGACGCATTGACTTCTCATAGTAGGTCACAGTTCTTCATACTCGAACTCAACCTTAATATTGCGTGCCTTTCTAAGAGAGTTACTGTACGTCAATATTATTAATTGTGTACTGTTTTTAATCTGTAATTTTCGGGTACAATAAACTGTTTCACTTCAGTTCAGTTCAACTAAGGAAGATATTCATGCCAAATGTAAACAAACAGATCAACTAAAATCACTTGTTTTATCGTCCATACATTAGAGTTTGTTTACATCTGATCTATATAGGCCAGATCCCTTAGGCCGGGATGGGTTAAAACACATAACTTCAAGTTGTTGTTGTCGTTGTAGATCAAGGTGCTACAACTGCCACCAGGGTTATAAACAAATTTGCGTTTACTTAAAGTAAAGTTAGGTTAGGTTAGGTTAGGTTAAGTTAGGTTAGGATAGGTTAGGTTAGGTTATGTTTAGTGGACGTGTAGAGAGTTACCCTGACTTCCCTCGTGTCCCTAAACCGTTCCATTATCGTACTCACTAGACGGCGACCATCTTTATACACAGTGATTCAGCTTCAGTTTATAATTGTTCCCGCACTTACCCACAGCCATTAGTATGCAAATTTTTATACCTGTTAAGTAAGTCGGTAATGAGGATGGCTTACACACAGCAAACTTTAATCACCGGGAAAATCGCAGAATTAATGAATAGTATAATTACAAAGTCGTGAGCATTATTAGTGAATACGAGTCATAAAAACAGGCAAAAAATAGGACCATAAAAGGCCAGGTGGCAACGCCGGGGTCAAGGCCCACGCGGAGATGCTTAAATACAGAACATATACAATACTTCTTTTATTATTATTATTATTATTATTATTATTATTATTATTATTATTATTGCTGTTTTCTGTTATTATAATTATTAGTGCTATCAATAATGATATTATCGTTTAAGTAATACTACCACAACTAATAATTAAAGTTTTATAAGTGATTATAACGATAATAATGATAATAATAACAGCGATAATAATAATAATAATAATAATAATAATAATAATAATAATTCATATACTGTAATGTATAAAAAATTCTTCTCTTGATATTCTTTAAAAACAAAAGAAAAGAAAATAAATTTTATATTGATTAAATAGTGAGAACATAAGTGTATTTCTGTTCATTGTATTTTCTGTCTCTCTTAAATCATTCTCCTATTTATTAAATGTCTTTCGTGATGTTTTGGTTTCCCTTCATACAATAATATTTACATACAATAGCGAGAGAAATTATTGTAATAAACAGATAGAAATATTTGAATTATTTATGGAATATTTCCGTGCAACATACAATCATCCTACCAGCGCACAGACCAGCTTCACTACACACACACACACACACACACACACACACACACACATCACTTCACAGGCCCTTGCTTCTAAGACAAATAAACAAAATTACAGCAACTAAATTCATCCATCACAAAGCAACAGACACTCACCCTCCACATCACTAGCCAAGACACTTACCCCTCCCCCATTACTAGCCAAGACACTTACCTCTCCCCATTACTAGCCAAGACACTTACCTCGCCCCCATTACTAGCCAAGACACTTACCCCTCCCCCATTACTAGCCAAGACACTTACCTCTCCCCATTACTAGCCAAGACACTTACCCCGCCCGCATCCCTAGCCAAGACGCTTACCCCTCCCGCATCAATAGCCAAGACACTTACACCTTCCGCATCACTAGCCAAGACACTCACCCCCTCCTGTATCCCTAGCCAAGACACTTACCCCTCCCGCATCACTAGCCAAGACACTCACCCCTTCCCGCATCACTAGCCAAGACACTCACCCCTTCCCGCATCACTAGCCAAGACACTCACCCCTTCCCGCATCACTAGCCAAGACACTCACCCCTTCCCGCATCACTAGCCAAGACACTCACCCCCTCCCGCATCACTAGCCAAGACACTCACCCCTTCCCGCATCACTAGCCTAGACACTCACCCCCTCCTGCATCACTTGCCAAGACACTCACCCCCTCCTGGATCACTAGCCAAGACACTCACCCCCTCCCGCATCACTAGCCAAGACACTCACCCCTTCCCGCATCACTAGCCAAGACACTCACCCCCTCCTGCATCACTAGCCAAGACACTCACCCCCTCCTGCATCACTAGCCAAGACACTCACCCCCTCCCGCATCACTAGCCAAGACACTCACCCCTTCCCGCATCACTAGCCAAGACACTCACTCCTTCCCGCATCACTAGCCAAGACACTCACCCCCTCCTGCATCACTAGCCAAGACTCACCCCCTCCTGCATCACTAGCCAAGACACTCACCCCCTCCCGCATCACTAGCCAAGACACTCACCCCTTCCCGCATCACTAGCCAAGACACTCATCCCCTCCCGCATCACTAGCCTAGACACTCATCCCCTCCTGCATCACTAGCCAAGACACTCACCCCTTCCCGCATCACTAGCCAAGACACTCACCCCCTCCCGCATCACTAGCCTAGACACTCACCCCCTCCCGCATCACTAGCCTAGACACTCACCCCCTTCCGCATCACTAGCCTAGACACTCACCCCTTCCCGCATCACTAGCCTAGACACTCACCCCCTCCCGCATCACTAGCCAAGACACTCACCCCTTCCCGCATCACTAGCCTAGACACTCACCCCCTCCCGCATCACTAGCCAAGACACTCACCCCCTCCTGCATCACTAGCCAAGACACTCACCCCTTCCCGCGTCACTAGCCAAGACACTCACCCCCTCCCGCATCACTAGCCTAGACACTCACCCCCTCCCGCATCACTAGCCAAGACACTCACCCCCTCCCGCATCACTAGCCAAGACACTCACCCCCTCCCGCATCACTAGCCAAGACACTCACCCCCTCCTGCATCACTAGCCAAGACACTCACCCCCTCCTGCATCACTAGCCTAGACACTCACCCCCTCCCGCATCACTAGCCTAGACACTTACCCCTCCTGCATCACTAGCCAAGACACTCACCCCTTCCCGCATCACTAGCCTAGACACTCACCCCCTTCCGCATCACTAGCCAAGACACTCACCCCTTCCCGCATCACTAGCCAAGACACTCACCCCCTCCTGCATCACTAGCCTAGACACTCACCCCCTCCTGCATCACTAGCCAAGACACTCACCCCTTCCCGCATCACTAGCCAAGACACTCACCCCCTCCTGCATCACTAGCCAAGACACTCACCCCCTCCCGCATCACTAGCCAAGACACTCACCCCTTCCCCTCCTGAATAACGAGAATAATAATAATTCCTTCCTTTCAGACAAGTGGTGCTAGTCATAACCTGCCTATTATTAGACCAGATGACTAGCAGAGGGAGGCCTAGCTGGAAAGTTTCAAAAGGAGGCTGGATAGATTCATGGATGATAGAGAGTGGTAGTAACTATCGACATTAGCTGCCGTGCACAGGCCAACCGGCCTATTGCAGACTCCTTATTTTCTTATATTCTTATGTTCTTATATTCTTATGTTCTTATATTCTTATGTTCTTATACGCAGTATATCACTGAGACAGGCAATGGTTATGTTGTGACGGCTAGGTTGGAGGGAGGTGGTGTGTGTGTGTGTGTGTGTGTGTGTGTGTGTGTGTGTGTGTGTGTGTGTGTGTAATAATAATAATGATAATAATAATAATAATAATAATAATAATAATAATAATAATAATAATAATAATTAATGGTTTATTGAGAAAGTTCTTCAGCCCAAAGGCTGAAAATATGCATTATGCAAAAAATTACTTATTACATACAAAGACATGGGGTAGGTGGGCCGTTCAACAAAGCTTTCATTACTAAAAGGAGAGGGAACATGAATTGAACATACAAATTATTATAGTTTGCAGTTGATGGCTCTTGCCATACTGTGTGAGGTCACGTAGGCCACGGGGTGTAGTGACTCGTCCATAGGTGTTAACATGAAGGACCTCACGTGGTCATGGAGACACCGGGTGGTGTGGTGTTCACGTGGTGTAGTAACTCGTCCGTAGGTGTTGGTATGAAGGAACTCACGTGGTCATGGAGACACCGGGTGGTAAGGAATGATGTCACAGTACCTCACTCTCTGCTAGGTGGTGTTGTGTTACCTCGTAGTCAGGTGTAAAGCCGGTCCACTGTTGTTCCCAGGGTGGAGTGATTAAAACCGCCTGGTCGGAAGATGGTGGTTGGTTCCCACGGGTGCTTATCTCACTGGTGAGTCGCACCTCTCGCTGGTACTGTCTAGTAGTGATTTCACTGGCTTAAACACTGTTCATCACTGTTCCACACTGATCCCACTCTTTCCGAAACGAAATTGTCACTTTTGATTAATTTGATATCCCGGTGGTGAGGATGGGTTGGGGAGAAGGACTTGAGGACTGGCCGAACATAGCCAAGGCGGGCCGCTGCGCAGCAGGAGCAGCACCTGATAGGTCTTGAACCTCCGGTGGTCAAGGATGTAGTGTGTGTGTGTGTGTGTGTGTGCGTGCGTGCGTGTGTGTGTGTGTGTGTGTGTGTGTGTGTGTGTGTGTGTGTGTGTTCCGTGTAGTGGAAGAAATGTTTTGTTGGTTGGGTAGAAAATCAAAATTTTTCTTGACGAGTGGAAACAGCAACATACAAAATACTAATATTACTTATTGAATTAAGAACATACGGGACATATCACCGTAATATATACACAATAGTTATACTAGGTAGAGATATACGAGAGGAGGTTAGTTATGAAGTAAAACAAATCACTTTTGCTTTAGTTTAATGCTGTTATGATATATGATAATACGAGGAGATAAACATATAATGTAATCAAGAATAAATCAGATATATCATCATGATAAACACAGCGGTTACTAGTGACAGCTGCGGTGTGTTGGGGGCCGGAGGAAGTTGGTTGATAATAAATTTATTTTTCATTTCTGTTCAGCCTCACAAAAATACTAAGAGTAAAACATATGACTAGTATAATAAAGAGTATATTAAATATATTACTAGAATATATCATATAATTATAATTACAACAGCTGGGAAGGTTGTTGACTTTAAGAAAAAACTAAATATCCTTTTAGTGTTATAACCTGTCCTGTACGAGGCTATGTGAAGGTTATGTTATTATGTTATATTACTGAGTGAAGAATATACCAATAGAAGAGATGGTTATACCCCTGACAGCTGCAGTGTGTGTGTGTGTGTGTGGTGGGGGGGGGGGGGGGGTCGCGGGGGAGTTGAACAGGAAGTGGTTGGATTATATAAATTCACAAGTGTTTTATGTGGCTTTTGTTGTGTTCAATTCTCGTCTGACTTAATAAAACACGAAATTCAAAACATATAACAAATTTATGATTAAAAAAAAAACATTTAAGGATCTTATGTGGATTAGGAACCCCAGCTTATTACACCCGATGAGTAAACACCCTCATACTTAAGTTTACGTAATCTAAAGTAACCTAACCTAACATAACTTAACCAAACCTAACCTAAGCTAACCTTACCAAACCAAACTGATTAAACTTAAACAAACTTAACCTAACCTTATATAACCAAATTTAACCTAATCTAACCTAACCAAACTTAAATAAACCTAACAAAACCAAAAATAACCAAATATATCCAAACTTAACCTGATCTAACCCCCATTTAAAATAATCAAACAAATCTTGAAGAGGTTCAACACCTAATATACAACTCGGAACTTTTTAATTGCTTCCTATTCATTAATGTTGATGAATAAACATAAATTTTAATCTCGATTGGCTTAGAGTGAAACGATACGTGTGTGTGTGTGTGTGTGTGTGTGTGTGTTAAATAATAATAATAATAATTAACGGTTTATTGAAAGAGCATGGCAGCCAGAAAGCTGACAATATAGTTACATAATTGGGGAATGGGTCACTTGATTGACAAATAATATACAGTACAAGTAACAAGCTCGTATGTGATACAAATATGACACATAACTAGGTGGGGAGAAGGTCATACTACAGGGCATTTCAACAAAGTGACAGTGCAAGAAGGTAAGATATACTGGGAGTGAATACACAAGTTGATTACGAGTTGTTTATAATTTTTACAATGATTGGGACTTGGCTGTTCTTATAGCGATCAGTACGTGCTCGTGTGGGCTGGATGCGGACAAGGGATCTCAGGTGGAAGTAGGAGCCGGTGTCAAGGATGGTGCAGAACTTCTCATCAAATTTGCTTGTGAGGTCGTGATGATGGTCAGTGAGAGCCGAGAGGATCAGTGTGTTGAGCGTTTCTTCATATGTGGAGTAGGAAGGAGAGAGAATAATCTTGCATGCCCTCTTTTGCACTTTTTCTAGGTGTTTACGTTGTGTGTCATTTAGGGAGGAAGACCAGGCAGGGGAGGCATAGGTGAGCTTGGGAAGTATAAATGTTGAGTAAACACTGAGGAACTCGGGCTCTGGAACTCCGAGGGACTTGAGTCGGCGGAAACTGGAGGATTTGAGAACTGTACTGACGTGTGTTTTCCAATTTCGTTTTGTTATCTATAGTGACACCGAGGAGCTTAGAGGAGTCTACAACCTGGAGTGTGTTGAGGCCTAAAATAATGGAAGGGGGTGGAACAACGTCGGAGGAGAGATTGATGTGCATAACCATGGTGTTGGTGCGGTTGATGATGACGTGGTTGTTGGTGGCCAAATTTTGGAGACTGTTAAATAAATCCTGAAGGGCGGTATAGTCGGGAGCCGAGTTATTGATACTGATTGATCCCAATGGTGCCATGGGGGATGTCACTTGCCTGAGGCGCTCAGGAACTCGCATAGCGTGAGGCATATGTTCACGCCTACATTTCATACAAGCTATTAATAAATTGTTAATTGTACTTATTATATTATTATTGTTCTTAGTTACTTAGGTTAATTATATATTTATGTATGTTATTAATATGCATCATTGTCTTACTCTGTTAAGTTCAAATCAAGAGAGTATTAATTAATTATATAAAATATCTAGCAAATGTCTGGATCACGTGATATGAGACGCGCTCCTCGGCGGCGTGCCCACGCCTCCCCAGTAGCGAAAAACCGTGGCATAGGGTAGACGTGTCCATTCGTTCTCTAGCCTTGACCCTTGTCTAGTGCCTTGTCCAGTCTTCTGCAATGCCCTAGGGGAATCAGGTATTAGTGACACGTTTAGTTAGGCCTAGGAAGGGATCCTGGTGGTAAGGAATCTCCTGTTTGGTAGGAGATAATCATTTTGTAGTGATTGTTGTTTATATATATATTTCGTATGTCTGTGTAATATAGTAATGTTAAGTAATATTTGTTTGGTCTAACTCCTTACGGTATATTTTCGCCCTTCCAGCATCACTCTTATTTTATTATACAATTACTTATTCCCTTAAATTCATGTTTGCTAGTCATTACTCCCTTTAGAACATAAATTGAATTAATTAATTATCTTCCCTTTTGTGATTCACTTATTTCAACTGTTCTTATTTATTCAAGTACATTTAGTTGAGTAGGTTTATGGTGGAGATAATTATTGCCGTGTTCCCTATTTGTACCTTTATTTGTTAATAACTTGGGGTAGGATTCACTCCCCAAGTATAAAGGGTAGTGGGATCGCGACAGGGACGCCACAGGTGAGTGACTGAAAAGTGGAGACAGCCCTTTGGAAGCGTACGGCTTGGCGTCGGTCTCTAAGGAAGTCTGTAAGACATGGTATAAGATTTCTCCGAAACCCGAGGTCCATAACTTTGTTGATGATTAAATTGTGGTCGACTAGGTCAGATGCTTTGGTGAAGTTAATGAAGGCAACAGCCACAGAGCTCTTTCGTTTTTCGAGATGGTGGTATATGTAGTCGAGAAAGCTGACAAGACAATGAGTGGTTCAGGAAGTTTTCATATTGCCAAGTTGCTGAGCATCTATGGCGCCTGCAATATCAGCATAAGTCCAGTCAAACCCGAAACTTTCACAGATTAAGCTGGGTATTGGGGAGATGACAATGGGTCGTAGCTCAACTCAATTAAGCATTGCAGGCTGGTTGATTTGGGCACTGGTGACACATATGAAGTCTTCCAGTCAGCTGGGCATCTTGCTTGAATGAGGGAAGCATTGATGGTGGAGCAGAGGGGTTTAGCTAGTTCCGGGGAGAACTCCTTGTAGAGTTTCATTGGTAAGTCAATGGGGGTGGTGGAGCGCTTTAATCTCAGTTTGTCCAGACGTTTTGCTACTTCAAATTCTTCTACTAAGTCAGTGGAAAAAGGGGCTGGTAGGTAAGCAGGGAGACTGTTTCAAGCTGGGGGAGTATAATAATAATAATAATAATTAACGGTTTATTGAAAGAGCTTGGCAGCCAGAAGGCTGAAAATATACAGTTACATATTTGGGGAATGGCTTTCGAATTACAAATAATATACAAGTAACATAAGTGACACAAATAAGACATATAATAACTAGATGGGGAAAAGCTCAAACTACAGTTCATTTCAACATAGTGACAATGCAAGGAGTAGTGTTTACTGGGAGTGAGTACACTGGTTTATTACAAGTTATTGATAATTTTTACAATGGTTGGGACTGGGCTGTTCTTATAGCGATCAGTTCGTGCACGTATGGGCTGGATGCGGTTGTGGTGTCGAACAGCAATTCTCGGGCTTGGGATCTCAGGTGGTAGTAGGAGCCGGTGTCGAGGATGGTATAGAAGCTTCTTACCAAATTTGCAGATGAGGTCGTGGTGATGGTCAGTGAGAGTCGAAAGGGTCAGTGTGTTGAGCGCTTCTTGATATATGGAGTAGGAAGGGGAGAGAATAATCTTGCATGCCCTCTTTTGCACTTTTTCTAGGTGTTTACGTTGTGTGGCATTTAGGGAGGAAGACCAGGTGGGGGAGGCATAGGTGAGCTTGGGAAGTATGAATGTTGTGTAAACACTGAGGAGCTCGGGTGCAGGAACTCAGAGGGACTTGAGTCGGCGGAGGAGGTGGAGACGGAAACTGGAGGATTTGACAACTTCACTGACGTGTGGTTTCCAATTTAGTTTGTTGTCTATGGTGACGCCGAGGAGCTTCGTGGAATCTACAACCTGGAGTGTGTTCGGACCTAGAGTAATGGAAGGAGGTGGGACAATGTCGGAGGAGAGGTTGATGTGCATAACCATGGTCTTGGTATGGTTGATGGTGACATGGTTGTTGGTGGCCCAGTTTTGGAGACTGTTCAATAAATCCTGAAGGGCGGTATAGTTGGGAGCAGAATTGTTGACGCTGATCCCAATGGTGGAGTCGTCGACATATTTCCAGCGAGCGGGGGTTTCTCTTAGGGCATCATTGATGAGCATAAGGAAGCAGAGTGGTCCCATCTTGGTGCCTTGGGGGACGCCACAGGTGAGTGACTGAAAGGTGGAGACAGCCCCTCGGAAGCGTACAGCTTGGCGTCGGTCACTGAGGAAGTCTGTAAGCCATGGTATAAGACTTCTCCGAAGCCCGAGGTCAATAGCTTTGTTGATGATTATATTGTGGTCGACTAGGTCGAATGCTTTAGTGAAATCAATGAAGGCGACAGCTACAAAAGTTTTTCGTTTCTCGAGATGGCGGTATATGTAATCGAGAAAGCTGACAAGACAGTGAGTGGTGGAGGAAGTTTTCATGTTGCCAAATTGCTGAGGGTCTACGACTCCTGCAATATCAGCATAAGTCCAGTCGAACACAAAGCTTTCACAGATTAGGCTGGGTATTGGGGTGATTGCAATTGGTCGTAGCTGATTTAAGGATTGTGGGCTGGTTGACTTGGGCACTGGTGATACATAAGAGGTCTTCCAGTCAGCTGGGCATCTGGCTTGACTGAGAGAAGCATTGATGATGGAGCATAGGGGTTTAGCAAGCTCCGGGGAGAACTCCTTGAAGAGTTTCATTGGTAAGTCAATGGGGGTGGTAGAGCGTTTTAATTTTAGTTTGTCCAGGCGTTTTGCTACTTCAAATTCTTCTACTAAGTCAGTGGGAAGGGGGGCTGGTAGGTAAGCAGGGAGAGTGGTTGTGTCAAGCCGGGGGAGCGTCTGGCATATAGTAGCGAAATGGTTATTTGTTTGCTCAGCTGCGTCAATATTAGTGAGATGGCTAAGGAAGGGGAGGGGGTGTGTCTTATTGTTTAGTGTGTGTGTGTGTGTGTGTGTGTGTGTGTGTGTGTAATGAACTAGCTCACCCTGGGAATCCACTAGTATTCATGGTGGGGGAGGGGTGCATTACCTTAGTAGTTAGCTTATATTAGAGAGAGAGAGAGAGAGAGAGAGAGAGAGAGAGAGAGAGAGAGAGAGAGAGAGAGAGAGAGAGAGAGAGAGAGAGAGAGAGAGAGAGAGAGAGAGAGAGAGAGAGAGAGAGAGAGAGAGAAATAAGATGAAGTAGAGAACAGGGAAGAGAAACAGAAGACAAAAAAGTGCAAGAAGAGCAAACAATACAGAAAGAAAAGAAGAACGAATAAATTAGAAAAAAACGAACAAGAGATGAGACAGAGACAAAAGTGAAGAGAGAAAGAGAACATAGGGAGAGATAGGTAGGTGTTGTGTTGTGCTATGGAAACAAACACATGTGTGCCTTATCGCTCTTGTACACCTGCAAACATATATGTCAATAGCACTCACACAAACAAACAAACATGAACACACATATTTATGGCAGCCACGTATAGAAGACAACACCTATAACACCACCTCACTTTAGCAACACATTTTATAGCACCTTTGTTATAGATACACATACGTAAGAGCACTTCAGGTATAGAG
>CAUDMG010000139.1:770000-795000 GCA_958450375.1 Homarus gammarus
CCGCACTACTGGGAGAGTTTAGTGTGTCATAAACTCACACTACTGGGAGAGTTTAGTGTGTCATGAACCCACACTACTCGGAGAGTTTAGTGTGTCATGAACCCACACTACTGGGAGAGTTTAGTGTGTCATGAGCCCACACTACTCGGAGAGTTTAGTGTGTCATAAACTCACACTACTCGGAGAGTTTAGTGTCATGAACCCACACTACTGGGAGAGTTTAGTGTGTCATAAACTCACACTACTGGGAGAGTTTAGTGTGTCATAAACCCACACTGCCGGGAGAGTTTAGTGTGTCATAAACCCACACTACTGGGAGAGTTTAGTGTGTCATAAACCCACACTACTGGGAGAGTTTAGTGTGTCATAAACACCACACTACTGGGAGAGTTTAGTGTGTCATAAACCCACACTACTGGGAGAGTTTAGTGTGTCATAAACCCACACTACTGGGAGAGTTTAGTGTGTCATAAACCCACACTACTGGGAAAGTTTAGTGTGTCATAAACCCACACTACTGGGAGAGTTTAGTGTGTCATGAACCCACACTACTCGGAGTGTTTAGTGTGTCATGAACCCACACTACTCGGAGAGTTTAGTGTGTCATAAACCCACAATACTGGGAGAGTTTAGTGTGTCATGAACCCACACTACTCGGAGAGTTTAGTGTGTCATGAACCCACACTACTGGGAGAGTTTAGTGTGTCATAAACCCACACTGCCGGGAGAGTTTAGTGTGTTATAAACCCACACTACTGGGAGAGTTTAGTGTGTCATAAACTCACGCTACTGGGAGAGTTTAGCGTGTCATAAACCCACACTACTGGGAGAGTTTAGTGTGTTATAAACCCACACTACTGGGAGAGTTTAGTGTGCCATAAGTAGGCATAGGGAAGTCCTTCTTAAAGTACCTTGGAAAATTGACTATAAACGACCCTTTGGTGTAGTGTGTGGGGAGTGCGACAACCCTTCCATGAGTTATATTAATTATAAGAAGTCGACTGATTGACAGACAGACAGACCGACAGAAAGACATACAGACAAACAGACAGGCAAACCTACAGACAGACAGACGGATGAACGGCCTAGATGACAACAATACCCGTCAACTCATGTCTTAGGCTGAGGGCGTGAGGATAAAAAAGTGAACCTTCTCTCACGTAACGATAATCTCGATACTCAATAACCTTTATCGGCGACCCAGAGCTTTGGCCAGTTTCATCTTTTGATTTTCACCAATACTTGAAAGTTTCAACCAATCAAAACCTGTTGTGAAAACGAAGTAAAGATTTACTCATAGTTGTGAGCGCTAATAAAGGAAATGATGTCCCATGAAACAAGCCGGCGAGTAGACGTGACCTATATGGTACACCTGTGGAACTAAGCCTGTTTACAATGTATGTTCGCTGCTCTTCGTGTTATAAGTGACTATATGTCTTCAGCTTCATAAATACCTAATTGAAATCAGAGGAAAATTAATTAATATCAAGAATTTTATTTTGTTTCTGAGTTTCAGTTCTAAAGTAAAAAAAAAGCTATTATGTTAGTGCCTGGACCACCGTGAAGATTCTGTTTAACGTTGGTGAGCTAAATGAAGTCGTTGTTAGTTCCTCAATCAAGTGTCAACCAGGTGCATCCAGTCAGTCAGTAAGGCAGACAGTTAGGCCGTTACAAGAGAGAAAGACAATCAATTAGCTAAAAGGTAAGCGAAGTAGTAATGGAAACCCTTCCATCCATATAATCAACTCAAGTCATTCATCCACCTAACTAAAGCCAATCATCCATACATCCAACACACGATATATCTAACTAGCCATTCATTCTGCCAGTCATTCACCTATGCTTTTAGTCAATCAACCAGTCATCTATCCATTCGTCCATCCCTCCATGCATCCTACTAACAATCCACCCACCCAGCCAACCATCCATCCCACCAACCCCCCATCCCACTAACCATCCACTCATCTAGCTATTCATCCATCAAGTCAAGAAACCAGTCGTTCATTCATCCATGCACACCCTCAAGCTGTCGACCCGACAGGCAGGTACAGCAGATGGTGACCGTCGTGATGATGGTAGTGAACCGTAACTCTCCACAAGTTAATAGAGAGAGTAGTGTACCCTGCGTCCTCCCCCGCCATCTTTGTCACCCCACCATCACTTATCTTACAAAAACTGGAAGACTCATGGACTGGAGGCTGGTATTGAAGTCTCCATTACTGCCAAGTGTACGATCAACGTTTTCTACCTACGAGCGTCGGGGCTGACCGCAACAGCCCGTAAAGAGGAGTCGTAAATATTCGTTTGCAGAAGCCCAGGGATGATTATAATTAGCATGTGGCAGTGAAGGACACAGCGGCCGTCATAACATACAAACTGACGATGCTACTTGCCGACAATATTGTCTCCTGGGCTTTCTCTCTCACTATTAATGAGATGATCGTTCATAAACTCGGAGTGTGTACAGTCCTCCGCCGAGACTCTGACAGCCGGGTCCTGGCGGTCTCCACCGTGTTTGGCGGAGTCAAGCACTGGTGGTCGTCCAGTGTGTGTGTGTGTGTGTGTGGTGTTGGAGCCATGGTTACCATCCTGGGGCTACTCTTACTTACATCACACAATATATATATATCACAATATATATATATATATATATATATATATATATATATATATATATATATGTATATATATATATATATATATATATATATATATATATATATATATATATATTTATTTATTTATTTACAACCATAAAACATATTTTAATACAAAAATAAAATCAACAACAATATCACCGATACTAATAAAATAGAGAGATATAAATACCGATTCCAACTTTCCATTCCCATTCCTGCCACAATTCCCGGCCTCTCAGCACAACATCAAAGCCATCAAATTAATTTCGGAAAACAAAAATATTGTATTTTTTCATCCGAGTTCAGAATAAATATGTCAGGATACGATTCCTTCCGCCAGAGTGGGCGCTCGCTATGCCAGAGTGGGCGTGAGCTATGCCAGAGCGGGCGCGCGCTATGCTGCAGCTCTGTAGTGTTCACGCTGCTATGGTTCTTCTCGGGTCCGCTACACACCTACTTTTGGAAACGTATTCTGTTCTAATATATATATATATATATATATATATATATATATATATATATATATATATATATATAGATATAGATATATATATATATCATGTAGATCCACAATGAAAACGTGGATAAGATAAATCTTGATAAAATCACACGGGAAAAGGGAAACAACGATGCACCTTAGCTTTCGTCTTTATTCAAGACATCTTCAGAGGACAGAGAGAGGCTTAAATATACAGGGTGACCTTAAATACATGAGGTCAGGCCATAATGATGTATCCACTAATCCCCACACCAACACACACGTAGAGGAGCTTAAGAGAAGGGGAGGTGACGTGACTCGTCAGGTCAGGTCAAAAATAAGGGACCCACTAAATAACTATCATACATCTAGATCAAAGGTTTTCAAAACATTTTTAACCTTGGGCCACTAACAAATAAATCTATGTAACATATTATCAGTTTTGAACTGACCATCACTAAGGTTTATTGATTTTAATTCCTTAATCAAACTAGCTTCAACCAGAAGTCTTTCTGTGACACAAGATGATTTAAATACTTCAAAGCTTTTTTCCCAAGCAATTGGATGATTATTATTCCTAACATGAACGAACAAGGCACTGCTTTCAGATGCTGTTCTGATATTATACTTATGTTGTTTGATTCTGAACTGCAGTGTTTTCCTGTCTGTCCTACATAATTACAATTACATTTGCTACATGGAATACAATAAACACTTCCATTTACATTCAAACTTGGGCTATTTCTTATTAACATATTGGTAATGGTTGAGTCATACATGAAAACAACATTAATATTTAGAAGCTTGAGGAACCGAACTAACGGGACAAATTCATTACGATAGGGCAGAGTCAAAATATTCTTAAGTGTGTTTGTTGATCGCTGTTTTAAAAGGGCTAAAAAATCCTTTCATTCCTCTCAAACCAGGCAAATTCCTAAGGTTCTCCGTTGTTTCCCTTTTCCCGTGTGATTTTATCAAGATTTATCTTATCCACGTTTTCATTGTGGATCTACATGAAATATATATATATATATATATATATATATATATATATATATATATATATATATATATATATATATATATATATATATATATATATATTATGCTGATAACCACAAGGAAAGAAGAAAACACGAAGTTCCCAAGCGCTTTCGTGTAATTCACATCTTCAGGGGTGAGTACAGTCTGTACTCACCCCTGAAGATGTGAATTACACGAAAGAGCTTGGGAACTTCGTGTTTTCTTTTTCCTTGTGGTTATCAGCATATACCTGGATCACGCGCACCTACAGTGATTTACTTGCATATATATATATATGCTGATAACCACCAGGAAAGAAGAAAACACGAAGTTCCCAAGCGCTTTCGTGTAATTACACGAAAGCGCTTGGGAACTTCGTGTTTTCTTCTTTCCTGGTGGTTATCAGCATATACCTAGATCACGCGCACCTACAGTGATTTACTTGCATATATATATATATATATATATATATATATATATATATATATATATATATATATATATATATATATATATATATATATTCAATTTGTTTTATTATAATGATGAGTCTTTGTGCGTACATGATTACAAATAAAACAACTAATATGAATAATTAATCAACTATGCTTTTACATGTCGAAACACTAACGCTATTTCTGTGTTTTCTTACATTTATTTTGTACTCATTATTTCCAAGTGTTGCTTTATTGACCAGCATTAATATTCCGGTGGTAGTTCTTGGGATTCTCTCTTAAGGAAGACACAACACCTGGTGGCTGATGACGGATTGTGAAGGAAAAAACGGAACCTAACCAAATATGTCAACATCAACCTAACTTTGGCTATGGGTGTTTAGGCTCAGCTGACATTCTTATTGAAAAAAATTATTTGTGCAAACACTGTTAAAAATATTTTGGAGTTAATGAAAAAAATATAAAATTAAAGTTTCCGTATATATTCACCTAAACTAACCTAACCTAGCCTTACCTAATCTAACTACCGCTGTTTGTGTTTCAGTTGGGCGAAATCTTTTATTGAGAACTCTTCTACACAATGTTGCACGCCCTCCAATTGCATAAATATTTATGAACAACCTACTCAAGATGGACAGTCACATTAGCTTAAAGAGAAAATATTTTTTTTTTAGAAAGTTGTGCAAAATATTAATTTTCGAAGGTATTTCTTACATCCATTTGTGTACAGCTCTAGGGTGACACACCTTCGTTATGTCCATAGATAAATATGTAAAAAAATTCCTTGTTCTTGGGTAAATTACTTTACTTTAAAATAAATAAATCCTAAGTCAGTCACCACTTCTGGAGATAATATGAAAGAATGGCTATTAAGTTAGGTCAATACTTTGGTTTATTGTTCTAAGTGATCCTCGCCACACCGGCCCGGGATAATATTTTTCTATACAGCGAAGTAATTGTAAACTGCTGAAAAAAACCCATCCAATTTGAGGGAAAACGTGAGGGAGGTTTACTGAGTGATGATGATGATGACGATGACCAAACAACAGAGATAATCTGTGTTAAGAGAGAGACATACGAATTTAGAAAAGATTAATAATAATAAATAAAAAATAATAGAAAGGTGAGATCATCTTGTGATAAAATTCAATATATAATGTAAATCAACAATTTCTTCTATAAGGTTTGAATAAAATAAAATAACTAAGATACTCATGCACACCAATAAACTATCTTCATATAAACCAAATAACCTATTTCGTAACTGAGACCCTTTCTGAATAAATAATCTAAATTTAAACGAATAAGTTTTCCTACTACACGATCGTCCTTAATATTTTTTATATATAATTCATTGCTTCAGCAACTGAGGTTTATAAACAAACACACAAAGTCACATTACACACGCAGCCAGTCTGTCCGTCATGAACGTGAGTGAGGTGTGCCGCAGCCAGTCTGTCCGTCATGAACGGGAGTGAGGTGTGCCGCAGCCAGTAAGTCCGTCATGAACGTGAGTGAGGTGTGCCGCAGCCAGTGTTTCCGTCATGAGCGTGAGGGAGGTGTGCCGCAACCAGTGTGTCCGTCATGAACGTGAGTGAGGTGTGCCGCAGCCAGTGTGTCCGTCATGAACGTGAGTGAGGTGTGCCGCAGCCAGTGTGTCCGTCATGAATGTGAGTGAGGTGTGCCGCAGCCAGTGTGTCCGTCATGAATGTGAGTGAGGTGTGCCGCAGCCCCCGTGTGATACTGGCAAGGTTATACAGAATAATGCTATAATGTATTACTGCTCATCAACAATAAAGGGTTTTAAGCGCGTATTATAGTTTAGTCATCAAGAGCTAAGAATAAATTGAGATAACTGGGGGAGGCAGCCAGGGTAGCAGAGCTCTTATGGCTGATATATTATGTGAGTTATATTGTCCTTACCTGAGCTAATTTATCCTTTAGAACCTGAGCTATATTGTCCTCTCAGCTAGAGTTGGGTTAACTCTGTAGCCTCACAACCCGAGTTCTGGTGTGCAGTAAGATTAGGCACCCAGCTTTTATCACCTGAAGATTAAACACCCAAATGTTACCTGGGAGTGAAGTTAGATCAGGTTAGGTTAGGTTACCTGGGTGATAATTTTCATGTGATGATAATACGATAGTCTTACGATGAATCCACATCATTACCACCACATGACGTCATAATAACACTCGTATTACACTTAATCCTCACTTTATTTTCCATCGCTTGATCTTCACTACAAAATAGTTGCTATAATTCCTCGTTGCAATTTCGTTACAGTAAATTTTCAGTAGATTTTCGTTATAAACAAAATTCTTCAATAAAATACCACCTCTGCTTCGTGGCGTAACCGAACCAGTTAAATGTTTTCTGACATTATAAAAACGTCTGGGGAAAATGATGTACCAAGCCCAGGAAAGTCTTAACACAGGGGAGGAACACCAGACAGATGTGTCCCTTAGTTGTATACACACTTAACCACCTCAACTAACAACATGGAACAGGTAGTTAAAATACATATAAAGATGCAGAACATCTTATATATAAATGTATATATACGCGTATATACAACATATATATACATGAACAAAAAACTTTTATTTGAAAATAGTTTTGGATTTGTCCTTAATTCCGCCATAGCCTATTATACAATGTTTGTTTTTAAACTTTTTTTAGTCATTCAGAGAATATGAATTTTGTTTTAATATTATTTATGATTACACAATTTTCTTAACTTTTTTATCATTTGTTGAAAATAGGAAATTTAATTTTTTTCCCCTACGATTCATTTCAGTTGTTGTTGTTTTCATTGTTTTGCTGTTGTTATCGTTGTTATTGTTATTTTTGTCGTTGTCATTGTTGTTGTTATTGTTGTGGTTGTTAGTGTTGTTGTTGATATAGTTGTCGTTGTTGTTTTTGTTAATATTGTTATTATCATTCTTGTTGTTGATGCTGTTGTAGTTATGTAGTTTGGTGCTTCACCGGTCAGGGTCTTGAAGCAATGATCATTAAGTCTTTAAGTTTATTTTTTACAGTAGACAATATTTCTTTTAACAATCTCTGTATTTTAGTTTCATGGTTCACTAATTCACTCATCTCTTCCCCCGAGTTGTTCTTTTGTTCTAAGGCTTCCTACTGGCTGTCATCCCTTATATATGTAATGATATGTTAATTTGTGCTCACTTGCTTCCTCTTATGAGTATTAACCAATGAAGTTTTGTTTCTTTGTTTACAAGCAGTAAATATTCATGCTTAATAGCAATGATTTACATAATCAGTTTACATTAATTTTAGCTTTGAATGATAAGGTTGCTCGGTTCACTATTTTTAGTTTTATCAAATTAGAACCAAAAATCTTCCTTATTTAGCGAGGAAAATTAGACATAATGACCACAGACACCGAAGAGCCGAACAACATCAGTATCGCGTTATTAGTGTCTTACAACGAGTGTGTCCCAACATGCACTGTTAACACTTATATATATATATATATATATATATATATATATATATATATCATATATATATATATATATATATATATATATATATATATATATATATATATATATATATATATATAGCATACACCGATGTTTGGGCTTATAATACCAGACGAAGATAGATTTACGATAAACTCTAAAAATATTTTGAAATCCAGATGTTTGTTCAAGCATTAGACTAACTCTTTCATGGGAGAAATAAATACTTTTTACAAGCTGACGACCTACAGTACAGTATATATACGCATTAGCATCTTTTCATACTATAACGTTTTTTTTATAAATTTTAACATTGAAATTAAATACATTAATTACTTTTTTACCATCCACATTAACTTTAAAATATTTCCTCCTAGTTTTGTTGTGGACTTATTCAGTAACTTAGTGTTATAATTATCATACATGTATAACTCAGCCGTCTACTACAACAACTGTTCCTTCAGGTAAGCAAACGTGTTATGTCTATATGTTTCGTCTACGTCATTAATATTGTGTTATGTTATACTTATGAAAATATATGTGTGATTAGTATGTGTGTGTGTGTGTGTGTGTGTGTGTGTGTGTGTGTGTGTGTGTCTGTATGTTTTATATTGTTCTCTCTTGTGTATATCATTTATAAAGTAATAACCTGTCGTCCTCAAAGGGTTAAACTGTTTAATTCTCATGGGGTTACTAATCTTTTGTCATTCTCCTTAAAAGAATAAAATCAACATCCTTTTCAATGTTGATCTTTAATAAAACCATAAAATAATCATCCTAAAGCGGCTAAACCATTATCTTATTACATCATCGAACTAAATCAGTTAAACCACCATCCTCAAGGTGCTAAACCGGCGTCCTAAAGATGTTAAGCCACCATTCTAGGTAATTAAATCATCATCCCAAGTAAAAAAAATCATCATCCAAAGTAACTAAACCATCACTACGGAGACGTCACTTTTAATGTTTTATTTGGCTAATGCCAGACGATTTTATTCAGCAGAGAGGCGGTCCCGTACAATCAACCAATCAGATTACCGTCCTTATATCTGAGGGCTGGCGACCACAGACCTTCACTCGAAACGTTTTTGGGTTGTTTTTACCAATCCTTCAATGTTTCCTTATCTCTTTAGGGACCCAGTTTTTAATATCATTCATCCATCCCAGTCTCTACCTTCCCCCGGCCCTCCTACCCCCAACTTTGCCAAATAATATTTCTGTTATTATCCCCTTATCCTTAATTTGTACATTTCAAGTATATCTCTTGAAGTATTTGATAATCTTAGTACTTCTTCATTTGTTTTTTCTGTCAGTGTAGCTTAGTCTTAACATTCGCCTATAACACCACAAAGGCCTCCAGCTTCCTTCTGGTGTCTGCTGAAAGTGTCCACGCTTCTGACCCATACAACAGTCCTTGGCATTTAAGTCTTTCTGCAGCCTTTTTCTCAAATTGAAGTTAGTCACTTTTTATTGGGTCTTTTAGATTATTAAACACTGTTTTTGCGTGACCTTTTCTTGTTTTATCTTCTTCCGCACATCTATCATCACAGCTATGTTACTTTACTAATACAAAATTCTCCACTTGCTTAAGTTCCCTGTTGCCGTCCATAATTTTTATTTTAGGATTTATTTCCAATTTAGAAACAACCGTTACTTTCGTCTTACAACATTAACTCTTCAGCCATATTCTTCACCTTTTTCCAGTAATCTATTAACCAGTTTTTGTAACGCCTCTTCACTATCCGTGGTAAGAGCAGCAGCATCTTTGGATATTACTTTACCATTAACTTGTATTCCTTCATTATCAACTATAACTCCTCTGATTAAGAATTCTGAATATATATTATACAATGTTGGAGATACAACACAGCCTTGTCTTACTCCCTGTCTAACTGTGAACCAATTAGTAAGTCCATTATTTACTAACACTGCAGCCTCCCCGGACACAAGTGGTTAATCACCAATCTGATGCACCATCATCGTAAGTAATTAGACAATTATCCTGTTAAACCACCATCCTAACTGGCTTACTGTCGCCTTCTTACCAAAAAATACATTACTTATTGCACGTAACGAAACCAAACAAAACTATTTAAACAAACAACTTAAGTAATTAACTTTAAAACACGAAGGAAAAAATTGAATTAACGAGTAAATTAATTAAGGTGACATAGTTAACATTCTGTCACGTTACCAACACATGTACAGGACTATACGATAAATTATAACTTGTGTGGTAATGAGTTAATCTGTGACACGAAACACACACAAATTAACTAATTAACGAAGGCATATTAATTACAGACAAAACTAATTGGGGATATGGTTGTTCATTATCTGTCACGGTACAAAAACACACAGACATACGTTAATGACAGCAACATTAGCGAGAGTGAATGATTTATAAAGGATTTCGAGTCGAAGTTATTATGAACAGTTTATTTTCAAAGTATAAAAATATCGTTAACAAAGACATAAGTCACGTAGATTTTTGGTAACACTATCAGTCGTAACAAACAAACAAACAAAAATACAAAAGAAAAATAATAACTCCGACAAAAACAAATATCGTTGGCACGTAACAAAGAAACATGCACAAAAACAAACGCTCAAAAAATACCACTACGACATGTAACAAACACAAACATCATACAAGAGACACAAACACATAAGTGACCTAACAACAGCAAAGATATGAAAAGGAAAGTGTTTACATAAGAAGCAGCCTACAGCACCAGTACCAACCTGACGACCACTATACCGCCGCTGGTGGGGGAGGGAGGGAGACCACACCTCCTCCACCTCTCCTTCTCCTCTTCCACCTTCTATTTACCGGAAGGAGGAGGGGGGGGGGGGGTATTAAAAACAACACCTTCGCTCAATCCAAAACACAAAACAAAAAATACAATATATAAAAACAAAGAATAAATTTTACTCATCGTCAGTCACCGCTAGATAAATTCATCCCACATTTAACTTCATAATAACTCACAAACACGACCATAATAATTCACAAACACGACCATAATAACTCACAAACACGACCATAATAACTTACAAACACGACCATAATAACTCACAAACACGACCATAATAACTCACAAACACGACCATAATAACTCACAAACACGACCATAATAACTCACAAACACGACCATAATAACGCACAAACACGAGCCACAATTTATCACTGTCAGCTCCCAGGTATTAATGAGTTGCGTGTGACTGTCAGCTCCCAGGTATTAATGTGTTGCGTGTGACTGTCAGCTCCCAGGTATTAATGTGTTGAGTGTGACTGTCAGCTCCCAGGTATTAATGTGTTGAGTGTGACTGTCAGCTCCCAGGTATTAATGTGTTGTTTGTGACTGTCAGCTCCCAGGTATTAATGTGTTGCGTGTGACTGTCAGCTCCCAGGTATTAATGTGTTGAGTGTGACTGTCAGCTCCCAGGTATTAATGTGTTGAGTGTGACTGTCAGCTCCCAGGTATTAATGTGTTGAGTGTGACTGTCAGCTCCCAGGTATTAATGTGTTGCGTGTGACTGTCAGCTCCCAGGTATTAATGTGTTGAGTGTGACTGTCAGCTCCCAGGTATTAATGTGTTGCGTGTGACTGTCAGCTCCCAGGTATTAATGTGTTGAGTGTGACTGTCAGCTGCCAGGTATTACTGTGTTGCGTGTGACTGTCAGCTCCCAGGTATTAATGTGTTGCGTGTGACTGTCAGCTCCCAGGTATTAATGTGTTGAGTGTGACTGTCAGCTCCCAGGTATTAATGTGTTGCGTGTGACTGTCAGCTCCCAGGTATTAATGTGTTGAGTGTGACTGTCAGCTGCCAGGTATTAATGTGTTGCGTTTGACTGTCAGCTCCCAGGTATTAATGTGTTGTTTGTGACTGTCAGCTCCCAGGTATTAATGGGTTGCGTGTAACTGTCAGCTTCCAGGTATTCAGGTATTAATGAGTTGCATGTAACTGTCATCTCCCAGGCAGATCAAGATGGGTGTCTGGGCTTGTGAGGGTGGGAGGGCGTCTTTTAGATACACATTAGAGTCAACTCAAGCGAGGGGGGAGGAAAAACTCCAGAGCATTTAGAGGGAGGTTTTTGCCCTCACCTGATACCCTCCCTTCCCTCACCCTCACCCTCGCCCCTTACCCTCTCCCTCGCCCCTCACCCTCCCCCCTTCCCCTCACCCTCGCCCCTTACCCTCTCCCTCGCCCCTCACCCTCCCCCCTTCCCCTCACCCTCGCCCCTTACCCTCACCTTCGCCCCTTACCCTCACCTTCGCCCCTCACCCTCACCCATTACCCTCACCCTCTCCCTCGCCCCTTACCCTCACCCTCGCCCCTCACCCTCGCCCCTCACCCTCACCCCTCACCCTCGCCCCTTATCCTCACCTTCGCTCCTCACACTCACCCCTCACCCTCGACCTCTCCCTCGCCGCTTATCCTCACCTTCGCCCATGTCCCTCACCCTCGCCCCTTATCCTCACCCTCGCCCCTCACCCTCACCCTCGCCCCTTACCCTCGCCGCTTACCCTCGCCCCTCACCCTCGCCGCTTACCCTCGCCCCTCACCCTCGCCCTTACCTCACCCCATACCCTCACCCTCACCCCCCATACCCTCACCCTCGCCCCTCATCCCCACCCTCGCCCTCACCCTCGTCCCATCACCCTCACCCTCACCCCATACCCTCACCCCTCACCCTCACCCCATACCCTCACCCTCGCCCCTCATCCCCACCCTCGCCCTCACCCTCGTCCCATCACCCTCACCCTCACCCCATACCCTCACCCCTCACCCCCACCCTCACCCTCTACAGCCACGATAAATATCATTCCGGCGTTTTGGTGTTTAACGTCACTTATACACTGAAGGTGAGGTGTGAGGTAGATAGCGGTGGCGAGGTGTGAGGTAGGTAGCGGTGGCGAGGTGTGAGGTAGGTAGCGGTGGCGAGGTGTGAGGTAGGTAGCAGTGGCGAGGTGTGAGGTAGTAGCGGTGGCGAGGTGTGAGGTAGGCAGCGGTGGTGAGCTGTGAGGTAGTAGCGGTGGTGAAGTGTGAGGTAGGCAGCGGTGGTGAAGTGTGAGGTAGGTAGCGGTGGTGAGGTGTGAGGTAGATAGCGGTGGTGAGGTGTGAGGTAGGTAGCGGTGGTGAAGTGTGAGGTAGGCAGCGGTGGTGAGCTGTGAGGTAGTAGCGGTGGTGAAGTGTGAGGTAGGTAGCGGTGGTGAAGTGTGAGGTAGGTAGCGGTGGTGAGGTGTGAGGTAGTAGCGGTGGTGAGGTGTGAGGTAGGTAGCGGTGGTGAGGTGTGAGGTAGTAGCGGTGGTGAGGTGTGAGGTAGTAGCGGTGGTGAGGTGTGAGGTAGGCAGCGGTGGTGAGCTGTGAGTGAGTTGTGTTTACAATGACGGACTGAACAATATAATAATAATAATAATAATAATAATAATAATAATAATAATAAAATTTTAATAACAATTATTAGTATTTTAACCTGTACTTTGATCACCTGTTAAATTCATGACCGTATGGCAGTTACACGTACAATTATTAATGTGATTGAATACAGCTATATTTATATACCTGAGAGTCCCAGTGTATTGTTTAGTATGGTATGGTTAGGTTAGGTTAGGTTAGGTTAGGTTAGGTTAGGTCTCAGCCTTTCAGTGCCTGGTGTTTTGATTTTTTCACTCTGTATTTCTCTTTCTCTCAGTCCACTATCCACGCCTATCATCCTCGTCCGCTATCCACGCCTATCATCCTCGTTCGCTATCCACGCCTATCATCCTCATTCACTATCCACGCCTATCACCCTCGTCCGCTATCCACGCCTATCATCCTCATTCACTATCCACGCCTATCATCCTCGTTCGCTATCCACGCCTATCATCCTCGTTCGCTATCCACGCCTATCATCCTCATTCACTATCCACGCCTATCACCCTCGTCCGCTATCCACGCCTATCATCCCTCGCCCACACATCAACCTCTTCCTATCCCGATGACTCGTGTCCACCACAAACCCCATCCTCATCCTTCTATGCCATCTACCCATCTCCACCCCCCTTCCCCCTGCACCTCCTCCCCTCGCCCTACCGGAGCCATGACACTAACGACCAGTTTCCATGACAAACTGTCTAGTTCCCGATTATTGCCACTTAGTTGGGTGACCAATTAATTAACAGGTAGGATTATAAGGCCGCCTCGACTACCTACATCAATCTCCACTGAATCACGCGATGGTTTTTACACCTGACGTCTCGTAGGGGGGAGGAAGGTGGTGTACAGAGAGTGTTCAGCGTTACAGTGTACAGGATGTAGCGTATGGTGAGTGATGGTAACAGTGGTGGTGGTGATTTACAACCGCGGTAATCACTGTTACACTGTACCTATGGGTGAACTGTTCAGTGTGTGTGTTGTAGTGGTGGTGATGGTTGTACAGTGGTGGTGATGGTTGTACAGTGGTGGTGATGTTGGCCGCCACAGTGTACACAACTAATGAAAGTATTTAGTGTGTGTGTGTGTGTGTGTGTGTGTGTTGAGGAGTGAAGAGTGATGAGTGAGGTGGTGATGGTGGTGGTGGTGGTGATAGTGGTGGTGGTGGTGGTGATAGTGGTGGTGGTGGTGGTGGTGGTGAGGGTGGTTGTGGTGGTGGTGGTTTTGATGATAGAGGTGGTAGTATGGATGGTGATAGTAGTTGGGGTATTAGTGGTGACAGTGGTAGTGATGATGTTTAATAGTGATAATGGTGGTAGTTATAGGATTTAACGACTGTGGTGGCCTTCACACTATACGCAACACTAAGATCACACACACAACACATAACAACACACTCACACAACACTAACAAAAATACAACCACTTACAAAACACAACATACACACAAAACAACACATACTTACACAACACACAAAATAACACAGAAAACAGCACACACACTTACACAACACACTTACACATCACACATTCACACAACACACACACACAACACACACAATACACTCACACAACACACAAAACAGCACACACACTTACACAACACACTTACACATCATACATTCACACAACACACACACACAACACACACAATACACTTACACAACACACTTAACAACACACTGAGAACAACATGGGCGAGGCACAGTGGCCACAACAACCTATCGACATATCTGGGGAGTTAACGCCACATCTACCTTTAATACCACAGACAAATTAAACGTGGATAAGAGTTTAAATTTAATGTACTAAGGCGTATAATAATAACATTCCCTCTGACAGATTTACCGAGGAATGATTATGTAATTAAAGAACTAGCGTTATATATATATATATATATATATATTACGGTTTTTTTGCGAAATCGGTGTTTTTGCAAATTATCCGATCAATTTGCAAAGAAACCAAAAGAATATTTATTTTACAAAATGACCTGAAATGTCTGATCGTTTTGCAAAAACACAAAAAAAGCGGTTTATACCTAAAATCACGGTACATGTACTTAAAAATAATGAAATATCTTCCCAAAATCCTCGGTATTATCTAATTAAAATAGGGCGATATCTACCAAACACTATTAGGATACCTACTTAAAATAAGGAGGTATTTACGTAAATTCAGGGATACCAGCCTAAATATTTTTTTTTTTTTAGAATTAGAGAACGTTAATCTACCACCAGACGATCCTAAATAAATAAAGGGAATTCCAACCAAAATGGGTGAACGGCAATTTCCATTCAGAAAGGACTGCAATATCCAATCAGTGGGACAGCAAATTACAATCAGTATAGATCAAACTGTAATATCCACTACCAATCTCCCAATGAGGGTTCGGCAATATAAAAAATAAATCACAGAAACTAGACTGGATGGAACGGCGTCTGAACATCAATGCCAACCCCCAGTGACCATCTAATAACAGCTGGTGTGGTTTGTTTACCTGTAAAAGGTGTTAGTAAAGACGCCGACCAGAGGTACTGAATGGGATGGTGTATCTGGCGTAAATTAAACCATGAATAAGTGCGTGGTTTAGTGGGCTGGTTTAAACTGAATGAATTATAACGATTTACGTACGTTTTAGCTTCACTTAAATCTTCTGTAAATGATTAATATTAAAAATGTTTGTTTTACCTACACTTTAATCTTTCGTGAATAAATAATACTGTTTTACATTCGTTTTCACTATACCAAGACCATTCAGTATGGTTTGAACTATATTGGACACTGTTTGGTTACGCTAAATATTAGAGAAAATAAACATCACTGGCTAAAAATCATATTTACCTCCTCATAAATTTAAATATTCCCTCAGATCACCTGAAGATTCGGTACCTCAACCTTAACGCTTGGTTATGGTGTTTAAACATCACGAGTAATAAGTTTGGATACCTAATGATCCTACACACAAAAATATATACACAGGTGAATGCAATTAATGACAGACAGGTGAATTAACTATAGAAGAAGACTTCCCTATCAGACATGTTATTTAATATTAATGGACATAATTATGTGACTGGCTACAGAAAGTGACCATTACCTAATTATGATACTTATATCTCTTACACTGATGATGATGATGATGATGATGATGATGATAACGATGATGATGATGATGATGACGACGATGATGATGATAATGATGATACAAGTTTTGTTGGTATCATTTCCGCCTTATCAGTCGGGAAAAAAAGGTCAGTCAGTCATGATCAAGGTTAGGTAAGGTCAAGTCGGGTCAACAGGTCAAGCGGAACACATTTAATGCAGTGGAGGTGATTTTATATACTGTGGACATTGTATTGTTTACCACAGCGACCACAGCAACACCACACCAAACACCACAGCGACCACAGCAACACCACACCCAACACCACAGCAACGCCACACCCAACACCACAGCGACCACAGCAACACCACACCCAACACCACAGCGACCACAGCAACACCACACCCAACACCACAGCGACCACAGCAACACCACACCCAACACCACAGCGACCACAGCAACACCACACCCAACACCACAGCGACCACAGCAACACCACACCCAACACCACAGCGACCACAGCAACACCACACCCAACACCACAGCGACCACAGCAACACCACACCCAACACCACAGCGACCACAGCAACACCACAGCGACTACAGCAACACCACACCCAACACCACAGCGACCACAGCAACACCACACCCAACACCACAGCGACCACAGAAACACCACACCCAACACCGCAGCGACCACAGCAACACCACACCCAACACCACATGAACACCGAACTCAACACCACAGGAACACCACACCCAACACCATAGTGACCACAGCAACACCACGGGAACACCACGCTCAACACCACAGTGACTACAGTGACAACAGCAACACCACACCCAACACCCCACCCAACACCACAGGAACACCACACCCAACACCACAGGAACACCACACCCAGCACCATAGTGACCACAGCAACACCATGGGAACACCACACCAACACCACAGTGCCCACAGCAACACCACACATAACACCACAGCGACCACAGCAACACCACACCCAACACCACAGTGACCACAGGAACACCACACCCAACACCACAGTGACCACAGCAACACCATGGGAACACCACAGTGACCACAACAACACCACGGGAACACCACACCCAACACCGTGCAGTGACCACAACAACACCATACCCAACACCACAGTGACCACAGCAACACCATGGGAACACCACAGTGACCACAACATCACCACGGGAACACCACACCCAACACCACGGTGACCACAGCAACACCATAGGAACACCACAGTGACCACAACAACACCACGGGAACACCACACCCAACACAGTGACCACAGCAACACCACGGGAACACCATACCCAACACCACGGGAACACCACGCTCAACACCACAGAGACCACAGGAACACCAGTGCCCACAGCAACACCATGGGAACACCACACACAACACCACAGTGACCACAGCAACACCATACCCAACACCACAGTGACCACAGCAACACCACAGGAACACCACACCCAATACCACAGTGACCACAGGAACACCACGCTCAACACCACAGAGACCACAGCAACACCACGGGAACACCACAGTGACCACAGCAACACCATACCCAACTCCACAGTGACCACAGCAACACCACAGGAACACCACAGTGACTACAGGAACACCACAGAAACCACAGCAACACCACGGGAACACCACACACAACACCAGTGACCACAGCAACACCACACCCAACACTACAGTAACCACAGCAACACCACACCCAACACCACAGTGACCACAGCAACACCACGGGAACACCACACCCAACATCACAGTGACCACAGCAACACCACGGGAACACCACACCAACACCACAGTGACCACAGCAACACCACGGGAACACCACACCCAACACCACAGTGACCACAGCAACACCACCGGAACACCACACCCAACACCACAGTGAACACAGCAACACCACGGGAACACCACACCCAAAATCACAGTGACCACAGCAACACCACAGGAACACCACGCTCAACATCACAGTGACCACAGCAACACCACGGGAACACCACACCAACACCACAGTGACCACAGCAACACCACGGGAACACCACACCCAACACCACAGTGACCACAGCAACACCACCGGAACACCACACCCAACACCACAGTGAACACAGCAACACCACGGGAACACCACACCCAAAATCACAGTGACCACAGCAACACCACAGGAACACCACGCTCAACATCACAGTGACCACAGCAACACCACGGGAACACCACACCAACACCACAGTGACCACGGGAACACCACGCTCAACACCACAGAGACCACAGCAACACCACAGGAACACCACGCTCAACATCACAGTGACCACAGCAACACTATACGCTGCATCATTCACAAGCTTGGGACTGACTGGTGACCGCCGGTCTACATGGGATGTAAAACACGTCGCCTTGCGGTGATAAAAAACAACCAAAAAAAAAGATCGATCCAGAGTTGGTCATTGTCCGTGTTATGCCATAGTTAGAAAAATCCCTCACGTGTGAAAACGTCCATCAGTAAACTCAAGAACTGCCGTCGAATTAAATGAACACAACGCTAAAATTCTGACTTGCATTAGATGAAAATAGTAAATGTACAGCACTTGACATTTTAGAAGCGTGTCTGTGATCAATTATGTGTTTATATGTATAAAAAACCTGCGTGTGTGTTTATATATAAGTGTGGTACACGAGACACTTCACTTATATAGAGTATATAGCGCACATCGCCAAACTCACATGAAGAAGCTGATTAGCCACGGGAGTGAAGTGGCCAACACTGATTTGACGCTTAAACCCAAAGTGACGCAAACACCCCACCATCACCTGTATCAACACGCCAGGTACCGCTAATTAACGTTACCTTTTGTCATATTTCTTCATTTATATTTAGTAATTTTGTATCTCTTTTTGGCAGCAGAGGAATATGGACATCTTTATTGTGATATCTTCGGGGTAGTATGTATATAGATGATGTATATTAATGTGTACGTATACATATACGAGTAGTGAAGATGTCCCCGCCGGCACTCACCACACCAGCGGCGCATCATTACTCAAGGTTCCTGGTTCTCTCTTCGTATATACAATTCCCTTCCTTCTTTTGTCACATTATCTATCATTCATTAATTTCAAATATAATCTTGTTACATTAATGTTATTGTATATCATAAATCTTATTTCTTTACCTTATTGTTAGTATAGTTGTAACTATTAAATGTAAGATTTTATTCATAATAAAAGAAAAAGGGTTTTGTTATTATCTATTATATCATATACTGTATAAGACTTCCTTCAACGCGTTTTAATTTCCTTTTATAAACTTCAATAATAATATTAAGCCTGTTGAAGAGTTAAGTATAATGTTTGGTAATTGAAATAATAAATATTGGTGATTGATATTATATATGTTGTTGATTTAAATGATAAATATTAGTAACTGAAATGAAAAAGCTGTGGTCAAAAAATATTGGTGATCGAAATATACAGGTTATTGATCGATATTTAGACGCCATCCAAGCCTTATTCAGCTACTCTTACCAATGACCTCGTCTTTTGTTTTTTTATTTGTCTTTTTTCTCTCTCCCAAATAATGCCCCACTACCATTAGCTGTTATTTCCTCATTTGTTTTAATATTTTGGAACAGCAAGATTAGGTTCGTTTTCTGTACCTATTCCGAAGTTATCACTAATATATATATAAATATATATATATATATATATATATATATATATATATATATATATATATATATATATATATATATATATATATTTCTTGTAGCACTTACTATATTTACAGTACCTGCTCTTATTGTACCACCAAATCCGTTTTATCGGAAATTATCATGTAAACAAGTAAGTAATTACCATTGCTATACACATAATTGCCAACTAGACATAATCCTGAAAGCTCTGTCCCCTTGTTCAAACTTATTACTGCACAACCCAGGTTGTACTGCTCCCCCATAATACTTATGTTTTTAAATTCCACTCTAATTTATATGTATATGTGTATGTGTATGTATGTGTGTGTATATGTATATATATATATATATATGTATATATATATATATATATATATATATATATATATATATATATATATATATATCTTGATAAAATCACACGGGAAAAGGGAAACAACGGAGCACCTTAGCTTTCGTCTTTATTCAAGACATCTTCAGAGGCAACTGAAGATGTCTTGAATAAAGACGAAATTAAAGGTGCTCCGTTGTTTCCCTTTTCCCGTGTGATTTTATCTAGATTTATCTTATCCACGTTTTCATTGTGGATCTACATGATATATATAAATATATATACATACATATATATGTACAGTATATATATATATATATATATATATATATATATATATCTTGATAAAATCACACGGGAGAATGGAAACAACGGAGTACCTTAGCCTCTGAAGATGTCTTGAATAAAGACGAAATTAAAGGTGCTCCGTTGTTTCCCTTTTCCCGTGTCATTTTATCAAGATTTATCTTATCCACGTTTTCATTGTGGATCTACATGAAATATATGTTTATATTTATATATATTTATATATATTTATATATGTATGTTTATGTATATGTGTATATATGTGTGTATATATGTATGTATAAATAAATAAATAAAAATAATAAAAAAATAAATAAATAAATAAAAAATAAAAATAATAAATAATAAAAGAAATAAATATTGAAGTGATAACCGTGGTAACACTATGAGATGTACTTTTTACTACCATGCTATTGTACTATTCCAGATGATACTAAATGTTACATAATACTTCCTTGAGATAAATGTATAGTATATATCAGGTGCCTCAAAGAGAGCTCAGGTTCTCAACTGGCTCAGCCATGTTAATATTGTTATTATTATCCACTCTGTATCTGTGTTTTTCTGGCTAAATAAACTGTTACAATTTAATTCAACAATTCAATATATGTGTGTGTGTGTGTGTTTTTATTATCATAGTTTTGAGATGCATTACTACATATTGTTAAAATATTGAGGGTAATAACTCGGTCGGGTGTTGTATTACCGACCACCGCGGGTAGTGAGTGACCTCAATGACCAGCGGTCTAGTGCAAAATTGTTCCTAGATGAGTATACCTGAAATATAAGAGGTGAGTATACCTGGAGTATGACAGGTAAGTATACCCGGGGTGTGACAAGTAAGTAATCCCAGGGCGTGACAGGTGAGGTTGTGTCTGAGGGTCAAACTTTACCTTCTCGGGTGGGGGAGCCTCGGGGTCCGCCGCCGCTGACCCGTTGGAGGCGGCCCTGTAGGGCGGGCGGGACAGGGCACACCCTGCCCCTGTAGGATCTGCCGCCCCCTGCTGTGACTGTGGCTGCTGTGCTTGTGACTGTTGCACCTGACTGCCACCAGCCTCGCTGTTCTGCGGTACTTGCGGCAGCGGCTGTGAAGGCTGGAGTTGATGATGGTGGTGATGGGCGTGGGGTGGGGTGTGAGGCGTGATGGTGGGGGCGGAGGGGGGCTGAGGCAGGTGCAGCACCCCCTCGCTGTGCCTCGAGTCGACCCCCGGGGTTGTGGCAGGTCCAGGAGCGTGAGGGGGGGCGGCCTGAGGGGTGTCGGGCTGCACCACGTAAGGACTGGGGGCGTACGGTTGGTACATCACTTGCGCACAACTCATATTCGTCGTCGTGCGAGACCTCCTGATGGTGCAGGATCCCGACCGAGTGTAGCAGCAGCCCTTGATATTGCGGGCGAGGTTAGGCCGGCGTGGGGAGCACAGGAGCCAGAGGGCGGGTCCTGGGGTGCCTGTTCATCACACGTGGCACCGCCCGCTCCAACGCCTGCCCCGAGAACACTCGCACTACGCCTCACAAACACACAGGTGAGTGAGTGAGTGAGCACTTTCACTAATAACGAAGACTAGCCTTCCCACCTACCTTCCAAGAGGTGCGACAAAAAGTTATAAATTTTTATATTTTCAATAATGTGACTTTCTTATCAAACAACGGCTAACAATAGCAGTAAATAAATAAAGATAGAAAATAAAAGCGTTTCTAGTTTCTTAATGAATTAAGGAGTGTATTGTTTATCATGTTTCCATTTTTATCCGTAGAAAAACTTTCATTTCAGCACTGAGTTACGGCGGCACAATATACACACCTTCAAGTTTACACTCGAATAACAATTTCCAGTTCGATTGTTTTCGACTACAGCGCGACCACGGCGGCGTCGAGGTTCACACTGTATGAGGGCGTCGGAGAGCCTCCATGACTGGCGTGAGCGAGTGCGACCACACCGGTACCCAGGTTGACTCGGCCAACACACGCGGCCCCGAACAATAACACCATCACCACCGCCGCCGCTGCCGCCCACTGCGCATGCGTGGTGGTGGGCGGAGCCTCGGCGCCATGTGCTAGTCGAGTTACTAGTTTTTGCTTTAATGGACCGCTAATATTTGAACCGCTGTACTGATACTCGTCCAACTTTTGCACTGACGGTAGCTGCCTCGATAATTTGTACATTTGTCTGATTAAATGATGGTAATCTGTGAGTTGATAAAATAAACACAGATTTCGTGTATGGATTTTTACTAGGGTGACCCCCGCTGTTTCTATAACAACGGGCGACCAATCAGAAAATTTCCGGCGGGAAGTTGCCATGCGTTTCCCAACGTTCCCAAGTTGTGATATATGACCCAAATAAAAGTAATACGTAGAATTCGTAGTGTAAATCTGAAGACGAAATAGAGAACGCAATCGCCCATCAACGAAAACGTTAAGGCCGATGAGTAGAATGACATAAGAATAGCTTTAGGAAGTGATAAATCAGGATTTGTTGTGATGTTTAAAGTGAGGAAGAAGACGTCATGCAGGCGGGGGAGGCAGCGTAGGTGTTGGGAGTATAAACAAAGCATGATAAGTGGCTTAAACTCCGCCTTCAGTTTACAAAGGGGAGTTGCTACCGCCCTAAATGGTCGGGCGGTGCACACCCCCGTAAATGTCGGAGCCGACAAGAGAACACCGAGCTTCCCTCTTACTCTTGTTGATGCACACACGTTCACTCCTTCCTGTTGTGCCTCTATTGTTCTTTCAACGTTTTTTTTCTGTTACTAACGTCATCTTATTTCTCTTGTTACGACAGTTACTCAGTTATCTAAAGTTAGGCCTACATCTTATTTCTCCAATTTTCGTATTTTCCATTATTATTAACAGTTACTACTTATTGATCCAGTTATTACAGTCCTTGAAATTTATTCATCAAAAGTTAGGCCTACTTTCTATTTCTCCAGTTACTCTTTCTTATTTTAACAGTTACTAATAGTTAGTATTTGTTATGTCTCCAGTTACATGCATCAGTTCTTTTCTGATTCAACAGTTATTGGCATACTGTCTTATATCTACAGTTAATATTTAGTTACATATACTTCTTGTTTTTCCAGTTATTACCGTTTACTTTGTCTTATTCCTAGTTATAAGTGTTTCTTATCTCCTGGTTCTTCAATTTCTGATTTTTTCGTAATTCCTCCGATTACTTATCTCTAATATACCTAAAAATCCCAATCACTTACAGTAACTTTTTTCTAATTTTCTAATCATTGATTTTCGCCTTTCTCCTTCCTTCCTTTAATCATTACAATCTATAATTTTCTTTATTCTCTCAATCACTAATCATTACTTCTATTTATTCTTCCAATCATAATCATTACTTTTACTTTTTCTTCCAATCACTAAACAAAACTTTTCCTCTTTCTTTCCAATCACGCATCATTACTTCCACTTTTTCTTCCAATCAATAATCATTACTTTTACTTTCCTTAAAAATCTAATAATTACTTTTCCCTTTTCTTTCTAATCACCAATCATAAATTTACCCCTGTCTTCCAACCACTAATCATTACTTTTCTCATTTCTAATCAATATTTTAAGAAAGTTTAAATTTATCCTCCCATTTATTAACACTTTTCTAACAGTTAATTCTTGATTTTTCACTATCGCCCTTAACCATTCAGTTTTCTCCTTATTCTCTTTCTAACGTCATCGACAAATACCTATTCTTGCTTATTCCATCAAATTATTATTCTGTTTTCTTATTTCCTCATTCATTCATTCTTTCGCACACTGGTAGATATTTCCAGTATTTCTTCGTTCAATACGTGTTATTTTACTAGTTATTTTACGTTATTTTTGTTTACTTTGTCATCTTTTGTTATTTTTCGTTATTTCTTGTTTTTCTATGTTGCTTTGTTTTATTCTTACTTTTTGGTGTTATTCTTCTACGTTATTTGTGTTATTCTTCACGTTATTGGTGTTATTCTTCTACGTTATTTGTGTTATTCTTCTTCGTTATTTGTGTTATTCTTCTTCGTTATTTGTTATTCTTCTA